>JABXWE010031559.1:0-14133 GCA_014611495.1 Limonius californicus | reverse complement strand
ATTAATAAACTAATACAAATTTAATTTAAAAAACCAACTGCTCTCGTATTGACGCCACTAATCAGTATTTTATTTTTCATATTTTTATTTACGTGTAATAAGCAAACAATGAGTACTAGCTGCTAATGATTAATTTAATTAAGTAAGAGTCGTGTAATTAATAAATTAAATAGCAATGCCTATTTATTTGATAATAGCAAGTCCATTTATAATCTACCCATTAAAATTTTGTCGTTCGTTAACTACTACTAAAATCATTTATTAATTATCTGTTATTAACTTTATTTCGTTAAGTTCTCTAATTGTCAGTAGTAATTTGCAATTATAGACATTAATTAATCTAAAGCATTTTTTTTATTTTGTTTCTTTAAGCGTTCGGACTAATAAACGTTCAATGCTGACAATTTATTAACAATTAAAAGTTTTTAATTATCAGAAAGTATTTTGATGTGGAGGCGTGTTATAACCTTAATATTGAATCGTATTGGAATTCAGTAATTGATCTTACTTTGAGGACTGTCCCATAAATTGAAACACGATAAGTATTTGAAAAATTAACCATTACAAACACTTGCTTTGATGTCACAAATATTACGAAAGTTTTTGCAGATGTTGGTGTTGAAAAAACTACTCAGTGAAATAAAAATTTTTTATCTAGCAGGTTATATTTATCACGTTATTGCGGTTTCACACATTAAAACCTTTTTATGGACAATTCATTGTTTAATCCAATTAAAGCATCGTTATACTATTTAGAAAATTAATTCGTCGTATAAGCTATTTTCGAATAGTTATTGTAGTAATTTTGATTTAACATTGACTTGATTATTTGCAGATGGCCGCCAGTTACTGTTAATTACTGATTGACTGTCTGCAATTTTATTTTGAAAATCCGCTTTTTGCTATTTTTAATAAAAATTGCTTCATGAAATTTTCATCTAGCTTTGGTATTCGGTCCACAATCCCGATACTTTGGGAAGGCTTTCGGCTTATTATAAGTTTGACAAGAAATTTTGCCACAGCACCCAACTTTATTGAGTTAGACGCAAAGCAACACATTCAACATGGCCTCTGACATAACAAGATCGAAAAAAATGGACATTAAGAAATGGTTTTATCCTGAAAAAGCTTATATAGAAATTTTACTTTTTTAAATAAATAAATAAAATTTGTCATAATTTTTTTACAATACTTACTTATTATAAAGTATGAGATCTGGTCGCCAAACCCTGGTATAAGGAATTCGTATAACTTTTATGCCAGCAAAGTCTGACGAGTTCCACCTAAGGTGATGATCTATCCAAATTTGTGTTATCCAACAGTTTGTTGTTAAAATCTGGTTCTTTTCATCCTGAAATAGGAAAAAATGAAAGTGTTACTTAACATTTCAAGCACACAGTACAACACACAAATAAAAAAATACACTACATTTGTTTTTTCTTGTACATGAATACGTCTGTGCAGATACGTTTCCATACTTCCAATAATAATCTTTGAATAGACACGTATGAAACACAAAATCAATCAGATTCTGCTTTATTGAGTGACAGGGTGTTTAGAAAATGTATTCGGATATTTTTCTCGCTTACAGATCTCATCAATACAAACAAAAAAATCATAATAAACACATGGGTTCGAAAATCAACCGTTTTCGAGATATGGAGTTTTTTTAAGAAAATAAATATTGTTTGTTATTTTAATAAATTCCCAACCCATTAAAACAAATAGACGTGTAAAAAAAACAATTAGAAATAATTAAAGTAGATGTTCTACATGTCCTCCTTTCATTTGTACACATCCTTCGCATCTCCGTAAAAATGAATGCCGCATTCTTTCAAAGATTCCTGGATTCATGCGAACAGTTTGGCAGGCATGTTCTATTCCTTCACGCATTTCATTTAAATTATTCACAGGGCTTGAATAAATCAACGACTTTAAATACCCCCATATACAAAAGTCGAGCGGATTGAAGTCAGGAGATCTAGGTGGCCACACAACTAGACCCCCTCGTCCTATCCACCTGCCGTTGTAATTTTCGTTTAGGAAATTTATGACCATGAACGAAAAATGTGCGGGAGTCCCATCGTGCGTCAACCACATATTCATACTATGAATGAGGGGTACATCTTCTAACAATAGTGGCAAGCCATTACGCAAAAAGTCAAGATACAACTGGCCAAAAAATGTCCATCGACAAAACACCAGACGTACAGCACAATCAGGCACAATAAGAGCTTTGAATATGGTATGGATACAATTCCTCCTCACATAACATTCTCCAAATTAGCATTAATATTTGTTTCGACAAAGTCTTCTAGTACGGGTACCTGGATTTTCTTCAATCCTCCTTAAAATGTTAAGTTCCGCTTCAGGAGTAGAAACTGATCTAGGTCAACTACCACAACCGTTTCTTGATTAAAATGCGCTAACTTGGGATAAAAGTTAATGTTTGTAAAAAAGTTGTCACATGGAAGTGCTCGGTTCGGAAATGCTTCGGCATACAAGCGACGTGCCTCATAAAAATTACCATTGGTCTTACCAAAATGCATATCTGCCATTTCCGCGTTGGTATATATATTCCAACAACGACAATAACAATATTGACACTTACAATCCATGTTTATACGACTCTTTTGTTTGTATTGATGAGATCTATAAGTGGGTAAAATATCCGACTTATTTTTTAAACACCCTGTATACAGGGTTGAGGCGGCCGTTGGCTAGAGGTTAGCGCTTTAGACTTCTACGCTGAAGGTCCTGTGCCCAATTCCCAGTATCGGATTTTTAACGGCCGTTCTCCCTCGGAAGGCAATGGCTAACTAGCGAGTTATTCTGCCTAGTAAATCTTCTATGGAGTAGAAGTGTTTACACTTCCCGTAGTTCGGAGCCCACGTTAAGCTGTAGGTCCTCTATGCCTGTGGCACTCTAAATGCGCAACACAGGCATACAAGAGGAGATCGCTACGTCTCGTAAGAGATAAAGCACTCTACGAAGATACAGGGTGACATAATAGTGCGATTTTGTTTCCTAATGTCTCTATTATAGCAGTTTCGAGAAACATTACATGCAAAAGTTGTTTGATTACTCTGCAAAACTTAAAATTATTGGTGAATATAGAGAGTATTTTGTTTTAATGGGACACTGGACAACATCTTTATGTTGAATAGAACATCCTGCATATTATTACATTTTTGGATTTATTATTTTTTTATCTTTATAATGACATATAGTTTTAGGTATTTATCTAATAGTTTCGGTATTAATTTACTTTTTCTAAAATTAAAAAAAAATGGTATGTCTTTTAATAATTATACATTAATATATTTTTATAAACAAAATAAAATTACATCGTATCACCAACTTTTCTGTTTTTTAGTATATAAAAAACGGCGTGTAGTTTTTAAAAATTATTTTGCAGTTTACACGAACGCATTTTCACATTAGTGCCGCACTGTTTAGAATTTAAATATTTTATACATGGTTCCAAATTTACAACCATATACAATAAAATTCAACTCCCAATATCTCATTTGTAATGAAATACCCTGTATGTTGTTATGCACATAACCAAATACAAGGTATATTAACATTTTTTTGTTGAACCGTTACAATAATAAACAGTAGGGTTTCTAAACACTACTGACAACCGTTTCAAATAACCAGAGAGGTGAGACAGGGTAAAACTTTTTAGCACTACTGATTAATATATGTATACTTCGTATTATAACCAAAGATTCATAAAGAACCACATTTAAAATTGTAGTAAGTGCTCTATATGTCGCTCATTTTCTTGGACACACAAATTTAATCGATGCATAAAACAATTGTTCTCACTTCTCAACATTGTAGATGTTATGTATCTGAAACCATGTTGAATTCGCATTCGCATATCTTCTCTCGTCGTAGGGGGAATTCTGTAAACTTTATCTTTTACAAACGTCCACAGATAGAAGTCTAATTTGGTCAGGTCGGGGGACGTTGCCGACCAAACCACTGGACTTCCTCGCCCAGTCTATTTATTGTGAAATTCGGCGTTTAAAACTCTAAGGTCTAAATTATAGTGTGAAGGGGCTCCGTCATGTTGCAGCCAAAAGTTCTGTATAATGTTTGGAATATTTCCCAATAAGTTCCAAAAACCGCGTTCTAAAAATTGTAAATATATTTAACTATTCAGGTGTCCTTCAAAAAAGTATGGTTCGCCTATATTTCATCCCCAAACATTTAAGGGCCATCGACGTTGATTATACACTTCTCTTACAAATGACGGATTTTCCGTTGAATAATAGTGGAAGTTGTGACGATTCACTTTCCCATGTTTATGAAAAGTGGCTTCGTCGGAGAAAAGGACATAATTAAAGAAATTAGCTTGAACATTTATTTGTTGATGGGCCCATTCGCAAAACATTAGCCGATGTTGAAAGTCATGATCAAGCAGTTCTTGATGACGTTGAAAGTGGTAGAGATGGTACCTGTACTTTTTCAATATTTTTCACACATAATACTGGCTTTTGAATGTTCAGTGGCTTATATTTCTGGTGCTAAGGTTTGGATCTTGTACTACAGAATTTAGAAAATTCGTTGTCTTCATTAGTTGTATGCTTCCTTCGTGGAGTGCTATCGTATTTAACGCTGTCTGTATTTAGAAATCTCTATCGTAAGCGTTTGAAAGCCATCATACTGGGAGGTCTTCGATCTTGGAAACGTTCAGCGTAAACTTTGGAAGCTAATAATTTCTTTTGCACACCCCCAATATGAATAATGGTATTTCAACCATTTCACCTTTTGAAAAATTCATATTACACGCACTTGAATAACTGAATTTTCAACAGCCAATAACACAACAAAAATGTAGTTTGTTGACAGTTAGCAATTGTTTTAACGAAACTCTGGTAATTCGTTATTTTTTTGTTAATTTTGATTTCGTTCTAAAAAGCGCGGTAAAACTTAGAAATATTTGTAGTTTAAAATGTCAGTAAACGACTCAACATTTATAAAATCCTGTATTCATTTACATATTTTTGTAAATAAAATAAAATTACCAACTTTTCTGTTTTCTTTTAATTTTCTTGAACGGTGTTATAAATTAGGAATATCTTGTATGAGACATTCAAATTCTAAACAGAGCGGCATCTGAAAATGTGTTCGTATAAACTGCAAAATAATTTTGAAAAATTATATGCCGTTCTTTAGATACTTACTATTAAGGACAGTCCGTCATTTTTTCAAAATTTAAGAGTAAGTTAATTATTACCAAATTAGCGATACGTAGCTAAAACACTATATCCTTGTAAAGATAACAAAATAATAAATCGAAAACGGATGAATACATAGGATGTTCCATTTAAAATAAAAAAGTTGTCCGTTGTTCCACTAAAACAAAATACCATGTACAGTCAGCAATAATTTTAAGTTATGGACAGTAATAAAAAACATTTTTTTATTTAAAGCCTTCTCCAAGCTGCTGTGACGCCCAGCTAAAAGAACGGCGACACAGTGAAGGAAATAATTTTTCCTACACAAAAAAAAATATCTAACGACAACACCAGTAAGGTCCAGGTATCTAGACAAGGGTTTGACCAGCGTCGGTCGGAGAAGGAAGGGTTCAAAGTATGTAGGCGCCACCTGCTTAAAAAATAAACCCTTGGTCTCGAAGATGACGTAGATAAACAGGAATCTCCCTGAGAGAACGGACTTACCTTACTGATAACACTAAAGTCTTTCATATAACTACAAGACACAATAAAACAACAAAATACTTGACGTAATTTTCGAGTATAATCAATAAATGGAAAATTAAATTACAGTTAAATATAAAGGTTTGACCAAATAAAATCGTTCATTAATATCTCAAAAATATTGACCCCAAATTGGTCACAAATATAAAATATAAATACCTTTTGAATAAAGAACAGACCACAAACGTCCCTGTCTGATTTAATAATTCGTATAATGATAAAATTTAATCCTGGGGAAAACGATAATGCGTCAATAAGAAATGAAATTAACAAGAAGCCTTAACTAGCCTCGCAAAAATAATATTTCAATACGTAACACGCCTAATTCACGATAAACGAGATCTCGATTATGTAAACTAAGAATAAAATTCCTACTATTGAGGTATAAGCGCATCGACAATAAAAAAAAATAGTTCACGCAATATCCTCCCTTATTGAATTTCTGCGTCAATAAAAATTAAATCAGAACCTCGAAATATGCGGACCGTTCACAAAAGTTATAAAATGCAATAAGTGTTAAATCTATAAAAGAATTAGTTGAAAAATTTGTTCGGTATAAATGGTATAATTTGAATTTGTACAACGAAATGATTATGCGGTCGTATTCTGCCGGATGATCTTCAGAGTCCTTGAAGTCCGTAAATTTTAAAAGAATATTTTAGACAGACCTTGCTAGATGAAAATTCCAATTATAGCGACCACCTGAGCTGACAGCTGGCGTTCACACTCGCACGTTTGGAACTTGGCCTTGCAATTTTCTGTGGCGTAAATACGACTCGAATCTTCTCCAAATTCTTCGATGTAGATATAAAACTTCCCGCAGTATGTAATCTTCCACAGCTACGAATTTTTCCAGTAGTTACTTAAATTCCAATAGATATTCAAATTCTCAGCAGCTCTAAATTACCTAAATAATTCGAGACTTAAGAAAGCGAAAAAATAGAATCAAACTTCTCAGCTTACCCAAAGATGTAAATCGGCAAATAGAAAAACCTCTTCAAGGGTGTAATAAATTGGTTAAAAAAAACCAGGGAAAATCTCACTAGCACCACAAGGTTAAGATTTCCCTTAATAATTGAACTTTTCAAACAAATTAGGAATAAATCCTTCGATCGAAATAGACCGCGATGAAAATCAAGCTACACACTTGTCAGGTAACAGAATTCTTCTGCCGGCTCGAGGAATCTAAACTACGAGGACACTTTTAAGCTACTCATGCGCGAAAGCCAAAATTTGAAATTGAAATCTCGAGGCGCGCTAAACACACACTCAAATTGAAACAACTCAGCAACATACACTGTGCGTCGAAATCGCACGTTACAAAGCAAATAAGTTGTTTGCATACAGGTATTGTAAATTACATGGGAGTTGTCGTCCATTAACAACGAGCTCAGTTAATTACTTAAATAATGAATAATTATTATTTTGATTTATTTATTGTATGATAAAAGGATATGCGGGTATCTAAAATCTTATGTTAAGCTAATAAACTACAAATTAAAAACTACTACTATGTAAAACGATACGGCAGTTCTAGAGTTTTGTGTCTTTTCAGCCTGTGTAATTCCTCACGGATATCTAGCAAACTTAGGGCTAATGAGTTTGTATGCACTTCAAGCTAATTTAAGTACTTTGCACTGCACTTACTCACTTCTTGTTTCACAGTTGACATTTTCAAATCTTCTAGAATTTCTCTGTTGGATATAAACCAAGATGCTTTTGTTATTGTTGGCGGCATGGGTCCCAACGTTTGCATGTCAGTTTTTAGTCAGTTTTATAAATTGTTTCATTGACGGCCTTTTGTCTCCGCTGTTTAAAGCTGCAAACTCCAAGTCGCACGTGTAAGCGTTACGGACATGTGGCATCCACACGTAGCCAAAGTGACGTCACATACCCCACTTATTTTAAGTGAATTTTGGTGCCCTAGAAGTTTAAGTTTTGTTTTGTAGTTGCAGAGTACGTTTTTGAAGTCCAAGATATAAATGATTTATGTACCTGTTTTTATATAATACATTTATTTTGGCTTCTGTATCTCATTTATATTATTAAATTCGATAAGAGAAATCATAGAAGACTTATAATTTTAAAGTGCTTCGACGAATTATTTGCATATCATTTAATTCAACAGTTATAGTCTGAAGAACTTTGGATTCAAACCTTTCCAAAATGTCTATGTTGGATGTTGATGCTGTCCCCTACAGTTCGATTCCGTAGATCCAAATGAGTTTTAGTGGTACTTTGCAGACTAGCAGTTTGTGCTTGAGGGATAGTTTTGATTTGTTTCCTAATATCCATTAGTGTTTGGTAAATGTGTGACCAAGTTGTTTCCTTCTATTTAGTGTATGGGTTTTTTCCATGTTAATCCCTTGTCGAGATCCATGCCCAGATATTTAGCGTAGTCTGCCTGTGTGCCTGTTGAGGCCTTTAAAAGAGACTTGCGGCGTTTGGCCTCTACACTTGGTGAAAGTGACATATACCGATCTATTTTCCTTGATTTTAATTGACCATTTTCTCACCCATGGTTGAATTTGTCTAGCTGGTGTTGTACGGTTCTTGCGGCTATGTTGGGATCTGTGTGTTTTGCCATAATGGCTTTGTCATCTGCATAGGTTGGTGAGCGTATTTGGTGATTAGTTTGAAGGTCTGCTGTGAAAAGTAGATCCAGGATAGGCCCAAACAGCTTCGTTGGGGCACTCCCGCCTTTATCGGAAAGAGTTCCGTAACTTCTAGACCATACTTTACTAGGAAATACCTTTCGTGCAGATATGATTTCAAGATGATGTAGAGTGTGTGTGGAAGTACTGCCTTAAGCTTGTACAAGAGTCCATTGTGCCATACCCGATCGAATGCTTGGCTTACATCTAGAAAGGTTGCTGCGCAGTAACTTTTCGCTTCAGATGTCTGGTTTATGATCTCAGCTATTCTGTGGAATTGTTCAATAGTGCCGTGTTTCTTTCTAAATCCAAACTGGTGTTCAGGAATAAGGTTTTTTTCTTCTATTGTTTCCACCAATATTTTTAGGAGTAGTTTTTCCAAGAATTTGCTCAGTATCGGAAGCAGACTTATTCGTCAATACGAGGTTACATCATTTGGGGGTTTTCCTGGTTTTGGGATGAGTATTATTTCTGCTGTTTTCCATTGCGGTGGGAAGTACCCCAAGCGAAGCACAACCTTGAATATTTGTGTTAACAGCACTATTCCTCTTCTTGGTAGTTCTTTAATAAGTCGTCAGGTGATGAGATCATAGCCAGGTGCTTTTTGGGGATTTAAGTTTGTTTTATCATGTGGTGGACTTCCCTTCCAATAAACAATTTGGGTAACAGTGTCATCTGATGCGGTACCTCAAGGACCTCATTTACGTCTGCTTCTTCTGCTAACGTGTTTTGGGATGGCTGATGTTGTGCAAATGTAATAGCCTTTTCTAGATCTGTGAGCGCCCATGTTCCATCATTTTTGTGAATAGGGGGAATGTGACTTCTTGCTTGTGTTATATTCCTCGTGGCTCTCCATAAGGAGTAGTTCGTATCCGATGTGTTTGTCAAGCTTTTCAGATATGATTCGAAAGACTTGTTTTTGTGATTTTTAATAGTGTGTTTTAGATTTCTGGAGGCTTTCCCGTAGCGTAGCTTATCCGGGATGTCTTGTGCGGTGCCAGATCCTTCTGGGTCGCCTTTTGTTCGCTATTTTTTCTTTGATTTCAATAGTACAGATTTGGTTGAATCTCTTTGTAGAGCCCTCAGGTGTGGCTTCCGAAGCAGAGTTTTGTATTAGAGCATTAAGTCCCTTTACCGCTTCTTCTATATCAGTTATTGATTTTAATGCGATAGACAAGTTTACATTTTGGTCAATGAGTTGTTTGTAGTAATTCCAGTCCGCTCTTTTGTTAAACAGGGTTTGTGGTTTCTCTATTTCTGTAATGGTTGTGCTAACTGAGGCTATTACAGGCGTATGGTCAGAATATAGGTCCAGATTTGTTCTGACGGTTAGGTACCCTTGAGCGATACCTTTTGTAAGGACGAAATCGAGTAGATTCGGTAATTTCCCTGGATCCGTGAGCCAGTAAGTCGGTGCGAAGGTCGATAAGAAACTAAGCTGAAGTTCTTGTACGATTGTATAGAGTATTCTACATCTGCCAGGTGCAGTTAGCCGAAAACCACAAACAGTATTTTTGGTATTATAACAATATTATAAAAAATTTTTATGAACCACCTTGTAATTTTTGGAACTAAATCCATTCTATGCTACTTTTATTTTAAAGAAAATGCTGATTTAAAGCATAAGATTAAAAAGTAATTCTAGTCTGCGTTAAGGGGATGCTAAGCCGATCTGGGAATTCAAATTCACATGAAAGTTTTTACATCAACAAATTATTATATTACTTTCCCTGTGCTTCCCGGGACTTATGGCTATCTACCTGAATGCTGGAAGGCGAGTTACAGCCAATGTCAAAGGCATCGCGTTTAGTGTAAGACAACATCGATTGTATACAGACTTAAGGCATTGTTCTATTTTTATGAAAATGTTGACAAATTTTGAATTTGGGGTTTTCCGCATTATGTTCTTAAAAGATGGTAGTTTGTAGTAAGGTGAAAAAATTGACTAAATCAAGAGTTACTTGTATTTACGACAACTTATTTAGCTATTGATACTGATTTTTCAAATACAAATACTTCTCTTATTACAAGCTTTAGATCGACAGTTACATTATCTTTCTTAAAGAGCAAACGTCATGCAATTGAATTAATAGAAAAAGTGTAGGATATCGGTTAAGAAATACTTAAAATAATGTCGCTTCCATTTAAAGTGGAAGTAGACGATTTTGTTTTATTTGTTTAAACTGTATCACTTTGACCAATGGCCAATTGCTACTCCATCGTGAAGAGAGAAAAAGATTTTCACATAGCGAATTTTTAGTTTGTTGATTAATGTTAAATAAAGCAGTATAGAAGGGTTTACAATTTCGCAGTAAAGCTTTTAATAAATTAACATTGAGATTTTTATTTATTTTAATTTTGTAAGTAAATTATTCTTATCTGTTACACATAAGTGAGTGTATGGACACTCTCTAAGCATGCTTCTAATAGTTATGCAGCATAATTTACAAAATTTTTATCGTATTGTAATAACCACCACTCCGATTACAATTTGTGTACGACTGCCGGCATTGGCCATTCTTTTCGAGTAATATTAAACCGTTCCTGAATTACCAACACGAAATAATTACGGTATCAGCAAGAAGGTGTGTTTTTGCCGAGCGTAGTTGTAAATTCATAAATACAACTTTACGTCCTATTGTTCCCTGCACGCATTTAACTACGTGTAGGCTTGAAGTAAATCTAAATTGACATGTAAATGCACCTTAACAATAGGCATGTACATTTCAGCAGATCTATCGCTCTTACAACCGCTTATTTTAACCAATTTTATGCTGGCTGGATATCCAGACTCCTGTTAACTAACAACTTCTTATTCGTTACCATCTCCAACAATTCGATTTTATGTTAAATTTTAAGTTAAATTTGATTCCGTACTGTAACTATTATTACTGCCTTATTTCAACATTTTTATCCTTATAGTATTTTCCAAACGGAATTCCTGGCTTAACATAGACAAACACCTTCATGGTATGCTTGTTTTTTATTCTATAATAGTCTCGACACTGCACAAGCAGGATCACGATTATGATGAGGATGATATTTAATCGAATACATAAATTGTTTAACCAATCATAGCACGTAGACGCGCTTTTAAATGTTGAGTACAGAAATGCAAAGGTTTCGAGTTTTTTTTTAAATTTAATTCTGTAAGTATATTCTATTATATTACACAGAGTTTCTCAAAATCAAATATTAAGAGTGGGAATTTTTCAGATTGTCCTTCGTTATCGACTTATTGAAAAAAAAACAAATATTTAATATTTAAACTAAACGTTTTAAAAACGAATAATATTCTCACAAAAGATGTTGTCTACAGCATTTGTCACAAAATGTTTTCAAATATGTTGCCTCCTACATAGCAGCGTGAATACGAGCTACGACTTGTCCAGGATTCACAACGGGTTCGCTGTAAATGTTCTCCTTCAAATGACCACAGAAAAATAAATCTAACGGATTCACATTCGGTGATCTAGGTGACCGTAGTAGGGATCCACCTCTCAGGCAAATTTCCGTTCTGGAAATTTCTCGCTTGTATTCCAGAATGTGACGGTGCACCATCATGTTGGAGCCAACACTTTAATCTAACTGCTAATGGAACTTCATCGAGCAATGGCAGCGGTAAATTTTCATTTAAAAACTGAAGATATAATGCTGAATTAAGTCAATTAAGTAGAATGTGAGGACCAATTACGTTATTATTTAATAGCCCAGTCCAAATGTTTTATGACCATCGTCTTTGGTAAGATCTTTTGCGTATTAAGAGAGAGTTTTCATCCAATCATTCATACAAGTTATGAGTATTTGTGACACCAGTTTCGGTAAATGTGGATTCAACATTTTACAAAATCTTTTTAATGAAATGTGTTTACGCTATACAACAACCATCGACAAAAATTGACGCGAAGCTCCCCATCCCCGTCATACAAAACTTGACCTTTTTGAGGCCTAAATAAATAGAGACCATTTCTCCTTAATAATCTGTGAATTGTATCTTTTTGGAGATGCACACAATACTTCCAACATATCGACTCAATTTCGATTCCAATAGCATCGTTTCATTTTAAACACTAAAAGCTGAAGGAAATGAAAATAATGATACTTATCAATATGACAGAACAATTAATAAATGTTTAACATCACCATAGCCACCTTGAATCAAGTCATAAAACTTATTATTTACTTATTTATCAATAATTCAATAAGGAAGAACAATCGGAAACATTTCCACTCTTAATTTCAGATATGTTTTAGCTTTTTGAATCAAATCTCAAAGCGCGAGCGTCAATTTTGAGACACCCTGTGTAGATTACATGCAAACGGTAAATATATGTAAGGTTCCAAATCTTTCATAGGAGGTATGGAAATTAAGAAATTAGACTGATTTTTTTCTGCAATTCAGCATTGTCTTCTTCAAAGTAACTGCCTTGGGAAGGCACACAGCGCTGGAGACCGTTTTTCCACTCCTCATAGCAGTGCTGGAACTCGGATACTGGAATAGCCTTCAGCTGGCCGGTTACAGCCGTTTGATTGTTTTCCAGTGTTCCAAAATGACGCCCCTTGAGGTGATTTTTCAGGCTCGGGAAGAAGAGAAAGCCACAATGACTCAAGTCGGACGAATAAGGAGCCCGAGGAGCTACAGGAATGTTCTTACTGACCAAAAAATCGTTTATTGAAATTGCTGTACCAAGGCGCATTGTTGTGATGCAACACCCAGTTGTTCTTGATGTTTGGTCTCATACGCATGACCCTTTTTCGAAGTCTTTCAAAAACCTCTCTGTAAAAGTGTTGATTAATCATTTGGCCTTGAGGCCCAAACTCTTCTTCTCTGGCTATCAAAAAAGCAAATCGCATTGAATTTGATCTTCGACTTGCTCATTCTTGTTTTTTTTTTTTGGTCTTGGAGAGGTTGAAGTGTGCCATTCCATGCTCTGGCGTTTGGTTTCCGGGTCATACTTAAACACCCAAGACTCGTCACCAGTAATGACAATTGAGATCATTTTCAATCGATTCCAAAATAATAAAAAGTCAATGCACCTTTACCTCCTGTTGTCCTTTTGGTCCTGCGAAAGGTTTTTCGGAACCATTTTTGCGCAGATTTTTCTCATCCCCAATTCATTGGTCAAAATCTGATGAACGGTGATGTGAGTCAAATTCGACACTTCTCCGATCATTCTGATTGTCAACCGACGACCTGAACGCACAAGATCGACATTTTCATTGGTTCTTGAAAATGAAGGCCTTCCGCTGCGAAGTTCATCTTAAATCAACTCTCTTCCTGCTGAGAATGCCTTAAACCACCGAAAAACTTGGATCCTTGAGAAAACACTGTCTCCGTAGACCTGCCGAAGTTTTGCAAAAGTTTCCGTTGCACTGTGCCCAAGTCTGAAGCAAAACCTGATAGCACACCGTTGCTCGAAATTGATGTCACTCATTTTCATACCGCACTAGAAAAAGCTGTTTTACGAAAAAAATCGCTATGGACAACCAAATGACTCTAGTGTGTTTAAACTCGTACTAAAGGCGTATGACATGTTCACCTGCCGCCCCTTCCACTCCCGCGTCACCAGTATTGCCAGATCGAATGCTACGCTGCCCATTGACGTTATAATGAATGGACAGAGCGAACCGTATACTGTATACTGGCTAACAGTGACCCACAGCAAAGAGAGAAATAGTTGTAATCCATGCCGTTAAAGCGCAACAAAGACGGAACGAATTGTACCACGTGACTGTGGGCAGAA
>JABXWE010031554.1:0-10520 GCA_014611495.1 Limonius californicus | reverse complement strand
ACGTTTCCGTCTTATAGCTTGATGAAGCTTATTCAGAGTTTTATTGTAGAGATTTGCATTGACATTTATTCCAGGTTGGTTATCTATCAATAAGGGTACTTCATTGTCAAAAGAAAGCAGAAGCTTGCGTTTTAAACTTTTTCGATGGTGGTGAACTTAAATGTTTCCACTGCATCGACGATAACTTACTGGATGCATCGTAGTAATGGTACCAAGTTTCGTCACCAGCAACTATTGACTGAAAAAGTCATCACCAATTTGCCTATAGTATGTGAGGTGTTGCAAATATAGGCCCATTCGCAAACATCTTCTTTCATTAAACAAAAGACGAGGAATCCTTTGCGAACAATACTGTGCATAGATCCTACACTCACACCAACAATTTCTGAAACTTCTCAAATTAAAACACATGCCTATTTCTTTTCTGTTAATGCAGTACACCGTGAACCTAGTCGCGGTTCATCCATAGTCCCCTCTTTTCCATTCTTAATTTTTCAGGACCATTCCTTCACAGTTGGCTACGTAATACATGCATTTCGATACACTGCTTGCGTTCGCATATGAATCTACAATGGCTGCAAACCGTCAGCGCATAAAAATTGTAGGACCGCCCGCTGATCAAACTTGGACGGATTTTCAACAACAAATGCCACTTCAAAATCGAAGTTTTAAAAATCAGAATCAAATTGAAACACCAGAAACTTATTAATGTGTTGTTTACGAACACTGCTAACATTAACAAACGTCATTGAATTATTGCATTTGTTTTCAAGGCTAAGTTGATCAAAAATAGATTTCAGTTAAACAAGCCTCATATATAATTTATAGCTAAACCATCTCTGGTCTTGCTTTGGACACTTTAGCGTTTAACTGCTTACCTAAGCATTTTATTTAATATATTATATACCCATTGTGTAGTTCCCTTTTTGTATGTGTTTTGTGGGCAACAGCTAGATAAGGAGAAGCACAATAAAGTTCAATCGCTTCCCCGTAAACTACTAGCCCGTTTCTTTCACGAGAATCTTCGTTTAGTAGTGACTTGCACGGGTAGCGCAATCTTATTTTGACTTATTCAGTACATTGTATCAATAAAGACCTTATTTCGGTAATCGCTTTCCGCAAGCCCTCACGCCTCCCTGTGCTAACTGAAGAGCCCTTTACATCCCGTTACTCGGGAAATCTTTAAAAAAATATTTATTACATAATAATTATTATTTAGGGCAGTCGAGCCTTTTGACGACACAAATCAAATACTGAACAACTTATTTCCACTCCACCATGAGGAAGAGTTACCGCCGCGTTGTTTAATGTAGTACCCCCAATAGGTCTAATGCACAGTTGAAATCTTTTCCGTACCTAAACAAAAATTACTTATGAAAAAAGCCGCTTGATTGATACGATTTGCTAAATCGTCCAAATTGTTCACTAGTGGGAAATATACCAAATCCTTCAGATAACATTGCAAATAAAGAAGTAAGAGCATTAAATCAGGTGACCTTGGCGGACAAGCTATAGCACTTACATGACCAATCCACCGATGTGGAACTTAATTTTCAAGCTAATCTAGAACCATGATTACATAATGGGCTGGAGCACAATCTTGTTGGCACCACATATTCTTGGTCTAATTATTAGTGGAACATTTTCCAATAGTATTTGAAAATCCTTATTTAGAAAATGTAGGGCATTCTTAACATTAAGACGATTTGGCAGAATAAAAGGACGAATTAAATAATAAGCTACTGTACCAGCTCAAACATTAACATCATACCGATACTGATGACTTCGAACATGAATTTGCACGAGGGTCCTCATCTACCAACACATGATTATTATGAGTATTGTAAAACCCATCTTGGGTAAGTGTCGACTCATTTGTCAACAAACTATTGCCAATAAAGTTTTTCCTGATGTTTATTTAATAGCCTTTTGCAGTACCTAATAATAATATTATATATTGTGATGGATTCAGACTCGTTAGCTCGTTCGATGTCAATTTTTTTTAAAGTGTACTCGTTCATTTTGTCATGTCTTGGAATTCAATTTCTTTCTGATCAATAATAAAGGGCAGGCCATAATGCAGATAACTTCCTGCTTGGTTGGAAACCCTGCCAAACTGGTATTTTGATGTAAACCTATGACAATAAAAATTATTGTTAAATATTCTTATTTATAAGCTTATACAGGGAATTTTTCTTTTTAGTATACATTGCCTATGTATACTTTTAAAAGAAACCCGTCAATTTCGCCTATTGAATAGGCAACCAACTATACCGACAACTAAAAAGCAGGAGCAATTGTTTGTATGGTTGGAATACAAGGAATAGGTCTTTCTGGATATTTTAGTGATATTAAGTCTCTCACAGTTCTTAAGCTGATACCACATTAGAATTTGCAGTTTTTCGTCTTTACTGTACATGGTTGTATAAAAAACGCAAGAAGACACTAAATAAAGACTAATTCTATTTTTTAACTTAAACCTAACTCCTTGTATTCCAACCATACAAACAATTGTTAGAAAATGTAAGTCAGAGGGATGCGTAATAAATTCCCATTAAATAAGAACTAAAAGTAATCACGTTTTAACCGAAGAAATGATATTAAATATGTTATACAAAAATTATAATTAAAAAAAAATCTGTGATGGCCGGGAGTCGAACTCGGATCAACTGCTTGGAAGGCAGCTATGATAACCACTACACTCTCTTAGCGCTGATGCATATTTATTGTACGAAGAAAATAGAATGTTCACGGACCTTACACGAACAATAATCCTGTCGATTTTTGTATTTAACAAATAAGTATCATCATTTGCGTCCTATATACAGGGTGAAATACTTATTTAATATAAACACTGTATCAACATAACTTTCATACTCAAATAATTCACAACTGGTGACGTTTGCTCCTGCTTTTTAGTTGTCGGTATAGTTGGTTGCCTACACAATAGGCGAAATTGACGCGTTCCTTTTAAAAGTATACATAGGCAATGTATACTAAAAAGAAAAATTCCCTGTATATGTAAAGATACACAAGAAAAATAATACAAATTGCCTCGAACTCAATTTTAAGCTTAGCTTTGATATTTTATAAACCACGAAGGAATAAGCTGCGTTATCGGAGCAATTTATGGGAATGTGTTTTGAACACTATTGTGAAGTACAAAGTGTGTTTTAGAGGTTAATTTAGGATGTGTATAAGGTGTTTATGAAGTCAAAACTAGTTTGGAAAGTAACGCCGATAAATTATGAACAATTTTATTTTTATTATTTACCTTTAATTTTAATTTAGTAATATGACCCAAGTATCCTTTGATCATATTTCTATAATTTTGTCCGTTGTTAAGGAGTTTTGTTGATAAAACAATGTATAGAGAGCCTTTTTGTAATTACGTGCCAGTACACGCATTTTTATGTTCCTGACTTTTAAAATTCAATTTACTTCCTTTATTGTAATAAAATACGTCTATTAAAGTTATAAACGAGTTTCTTTAAGTAAAGTACTTACAAGATAAAGTTCGAAAAGTTTTAATCCAAGTGGAAGTATTGGCAGTTGAACATCGAAGTTTTGGGACGCTACTGCATCGCTACCTGAGGGCAGTTTGAAGGTCAGCATCGGAACTAAGAAATATTCACATAAGGATGAAAAGATAGCTCAATAAGGTAAACCAAACATTACATATCTATGCAGGATATACGAGAGCATCAGAGGACAGAAGAAAACACCAACAGATAATATTTAAAACTGTTTGAAATTAGTTTTTGAGTTTCTTCCTACTTAATTAATTAATTATAACAATATATTATATAAAATTAGTGATGCACTTTCGTTTTTCAAAAACAATATAGCCCGTTGTGGTGTAATATTCTGTGTACTCTCGACTGTGGTATATCTGTAATCCCAAAAATACCACGTACTCTTCTCGGCTGCATTCAATCAAATATAGTACATTTTATGTAATAGTGAGCAGTCTTACCATAAATGGATGACAGGCCCAACGCTTTCTCTCTCGTAGTCGTTGGTCAATTCGTTTAAAACAGTGTAGTTTGTATGTCTTCTGTTTGGATAGCATTCAGCATGTAGTCTTGGCGCTGCATTACAATTATCACCATCCTCTCCAAGAATGCAAATTGTGTCAGTTTACTCAGCAAATATGTATTCCATTAATACAAATGAAACGGAATATACAAAAACGAATAAAAAAATGTATTTGACAACTATAAAATTTAGAACAGTGGTGTCAAATTAAATAAAGATTACTTTCAGTCTTGCAGAAGATATTTTTATTGTTGATATCGTATGTTTATTGATGAAGAACTACTTTCATCGATAATATCTCTTAGTACAGTTTCCTTGTTAAAGATATGCCGCATTCAAATTTCAAACTTCAAGAAGCTCGTGTGAAGGAGCTAGCCTGCCAAAACTAAATATTCTTGCTGTTTTGGGTTCAGCTTGAACTACTGAACAACGCTACAAAGGAAAAACTTATGCGCAATTAATGTTCATCGTAGTGAATTCTTTTGTATACCAGACGGATTATATTCAAATTAAAAAATAATATAGTTTTAAGCAAAACCTTTAGGAGTATATTCACTGAAACATACAATCCTATAATATTTTAAAAAACAATATATAGATACAATATTCTACATTCTGTTAGAAAAACTTTTGCATTCGTATTTTAGGATCAATAATCTTAGCAGCCTATGAAATTATTTTCGAATTATCTATCACAAACAGCACTCTTGTTGTAAACAAATAAGAAAAGTCTTAAAAAACTTTAATTTTAATCCTATTGTAATTTGACTACTAACTGCAGAAAATAAGTGTCTTCTTGCTTTGTATTCTCTTGTATACATATTCTATTTGAATTCACTGTAATAATATTTGTTTATTCAGCTGTTATCATTTCTGGTTAACCCCTTCTATAAGCAATAAAATTAATAAAACTGACCTTATAAATTCCTTGAAGATATTTCTCAATAAAACTTTATCTAGCAAAATAAACAACAGCATCAACAGTATTTACGTAAGTACACAAGATATCGTTTACATTACATTTTCTAAAACTGCTAATCAAATTCTATTGCCCTTCCCTATCAGAAAGAAGTCAGAGGTCACAGTAATCTATCACGAGGCTAAACTTTGCGACTTAAGTCGTTTGAGCAACGTTGAAGTATAAGTGACGTCCAGAATGGGTCTTAAAACTGCTCTAATTTTGGCCACCTTCTTGGCAACCATTTCTGTGGGTGAGTAAATGCCATATATTTAACATGACCATACGTTTCATATACATACAATCGTGATTTAGTGACTCCATAATCAGCTTTAGGGAATTCTAAATCCGTCTGAAAATTGAACAGCTTCTTTCTGGGTAATCCACATTCCATAACATCTTTACGTTACCCAAATAGAGGTAATTGATTGATCATGTGTAAAGAGCGGATAATATGCACGACAAAATTGAAATATGTGCGTATATATAATATGCAGAGATTTTTTGGAAAATATGCATATATTTGGGCCATATACGCAGCAAAATATGCAAGAATAACAAGAATAATTAATAAAAGTTGTAAACTCAAGTATAATAATTTTTATTGGACAAAATCAACAAATACATACACTAATTAACTTACCCGCATTTTATATAAAAACTAAGCCTACAACTATTAGTCTAAGAACTGTTTCTAGAACAATTTATGATTAGAAGTTGTTCGAAATTTTCTAACAAGAAATTTTGCCTTCTATCTGAAAACATATATAAATAGAAAAGCTTCTTTCTGCGTCGACAGAAGTAATGGGTGCATTTTTTAACTTAACACTGAATTCCAAATTGAAACTGCAGTTATCATCTCTTACTACTTCGCCTCTAAGAACTTGGTTAATTTCTTTTAAATTCAGAAACCCTCATTTTTTTGGTATGATACTATTAAATTTTTGATATATGAGATTACCTATTTCACCCTTAACTTTCTAATTCGTTTATTATTTCAATTGACTCTGAAAGAGACATTCCTTGTGTTTCTAATTTGCGAATGGAGTTTGAAACGAAGCTATAGTTTGATTTAATAGAACAAAGATGCTGAGGAAATTCTGTGGATTTCACTAATTTTTTACAATTAACCATAGCGGCGCTGGAATCAGTTATTTGAAGAATTACATCTTTAAAATTGTCAAAATTATCGGCGTAAAAATTTGCAGCTTCTAACCATGTACCCCATCTTGTAATTATCGGTTCGGGAGGCAATGGAACATTTTGAAGTCGCTCCTTATAAAACTGGACTCTCAAGGAGGCTTTTAAAAATATTTTTTGACGTTACTAATTAAATCGTTAACAAGGGGAAATTGACTCCTAATACTTTCGGCTACACGATTTAAACCGTGAGCTAAACAAGTCACATGAATGATGTTGTAAAAAAATTTTAAATTTTGCGCTGCTCTTGTCGTATAAGGGACAGCGTCGGACAAAATGAGTAAAATTTTTTCACAAGGTACACTTTCGGGTAAAAAAATTTGACAACCCTTCCTGCACAAATCGGGCAATTTTTAACTTATTTGTTTTTTGAGGTTGTTTGGAAGCTATTAAATATGATTTGCTTAAAATGTCTTCATGAAGAATTGCTATTAATAAATGGACATTTGTCCGTACTTTCATCTACGACTATATAAGCAAAATTACTACCCCCTAATTGTCTAATTTCAGACATTGTTTCATTGTAATAAGAATTTACATAATTGTTTCGTAAGGTGCTTTCGTCGGGTACATTTTGTTTACAAACTTTTTGTAAGAAGATTTTAAATTAACATTATTTAATTTCTATAACGGTATATTAGACGAAATTAATGCCTTGCATAACTCCATATTAAATCTTCTTGCTCCGATTTTTTGGAACTCGTCCCTGAACACTGAGTCATGGTTTTCAATATGTGATGGAGTTTTACTCTGCTGATCTACCAAGGATTTTCTCTTAGAAGACACCTACAATGACAAATAATTGAATATTAATATAAGAACTTTTGCTACTCATTAAAAACAAAAACAAACACTACCTTCCCTGTCATGACTTTGTTTTAGTTACGTACATAATAATATGAAAAATAATTTTAATTTATATAAGAAAAATTATTTAACTTACCAGTTTGCTGCAAGCTCGACCAAAAATATTTTGTCGCCATCCATTACTAGTTCTGTATATGGTTTAATCCATGAAGCAATCTTGTTCGATTTACTCATTGTAGTTATATAATATGTAGGTGCCTCGGTGGTCTAGCGCGGCAACGCGTTGCCACTCGAGGCCACAGCGAATTGTAGTCGTTCTGCTGTAGTTTCGAATCTCAGCTGGGGCGACCGCATTTCGCTTAGTTAAGTTTAGGGTGCATGTTGCATGAATGTTTAGTGTGTAAGGGACGCCCGCACCCCCCTGAAGTAATCCGAACGTGGTTCTGGGGGGGGGGGGGAAATAGTATGAATGAATGAGAAAAAAAAAGGTATATAATATGTACTAACCGTAACCACTATATGTTCGAACACTGACTTATTATATGCAAGTTTACCTGTACTTTTGCAATACTTGTTTCTAGTTTATTGCAGTTAAATAATTTTTAAAGAGAGATATATATATATATATTTATTTTCGGTACAAGTCGAGATCTTTTGGAGTTACAAACTGTACAAGAGGAGATCCTTTTTTTAAGGTGAGATCCGATTTTGGATCTCATCTTGTATCCCTGTGTATATCGTACTCATTCAAGAGGAGATGTCAAGGGGTGGTGAAATTCAAATTTTTGCCCGGAGCTCAGTTTGTACCCATTTTGCTCGATTTTATACTCTAGAAGTTCATCTAACTCCACTGTAGAGAGCGCCGCAGCGCCTTTTGTGTGTAAAACCGCAAGATATATTTTCCAGTCAACTTGCGATCCTACACGCTTGGCAACATCGCGGACATAGTTGCAGCTTGGTTTCTTGGAAAAACACTTTGCTAATCGCTGCGTTAGTCGTACAACTGCATTTTCTAATTTATTTATTTTTAAAATTATTTCTATGCGTCTGCATCGAAATTTCGTAAATCGCAAGAGCTACAAATTCGGTTGAGTACTATTAGCATTATTTATTAACACCATGCGTGTGCATGGAAATCTCGTAAATCGTAAGCGCTACAAATTCGGTACAAGAAAGTACAAAGTATTAGTAGCATTACTTATTAATACTTAACATTTAAATAAGAAAATGACTTAGTTTTGTCTAAAAAATAGAAAAGTCTCAATGTTTTTATTTATAAGAAAATACTTACACTTTCTTAGGATACTTTCTTTGTTGTTTAAATACACGCCGCGGGTTTCTGTTTAGTCCAGTACCATGTTGTTTAATTTAATTTATAAAATTAACATAATTCCAGTTATAAAACTATCTTAAAATTAGTAGGCCTTAACCTTGCAAAGATATTATCAATTGTTATGTAAAAAAAATGACTTTAAATAATAATGTGCAAATACACTAAAAATTGCAGGAAAATAGACCACATTTAAAGCAAGTTCATACGAAATTGTATAATCCCTATTAGCGCATTTATCTGATAATCAATGTCTTACTTAAGAGAGATAAAAAAACATCGAACAAAAATTGCCATTATTTGTTTAAAGTAACTTGTCAAAGCATAAGAAATACTTATCACAAAAAGCAGCATGGTTTCTTGGAAAAACACTTTGCTATTCGCTGGGTTAGTCGTACAACTGCATTTTTTGATTTATTTATTTTTAAAATTATTTCTATGCGTCTGCATGGAAATCTCGTAAATCGCAAGAGCTACAAATTCGGTTGAGTACTATTAGCATTATTTATTAACACCTAACATTTAAATAAGAAAATAACTTTTAGTTTTATCTAAAAATAGGAAAACCCAATGTTTTTATTTATAATAAAATACTTGCAAATTATGAGGATACTTTCTTTGTTGTTTAAATACACGCCGTAGGTTTCTGTTTAGTCCAATACCATGTGGTTTAATTTATATATAAAATTAACAAAATTACAGTTACAAAACTATTTTAACATTAGTAGACCTTGACTTGGCAAAAATATTATCAACTATTATGTTAAAAAACTGACTTTAAATGATAATGTGCAATTACACTAAAAATTGCAGGAAAATAGATCATATTTATAGCAAATTTATACGAAATTGTAAACACCCTATTAGCACATTTAATTGTTAATCAATGTCTTACTTAAAATGGATTGCTTAAGTAAAAAAAAATCAAATAAACATTGCCATTATTTGTTTAAAGTAACTCTCCATCCAAAATATGTTTAGTTACTGTATTTTGAGCAATATAAATACTTATCACCAAAAAACGAACTTAAATTATTAAAAGGCAAAAATAAATTCAGTTTTTAGACAATGTGTAGCGAATTTAAGGGGCCTATATTATTTAAATAACAATAATGTGACGGAGGTTAAGAATTACAATTTACTTCACTAATCATTGTTCTATAAAATAGTCAGAATTTCATTGATAAATCAATAATTATTTAGTAACTAACAACTTGCAAACAATATTAAATTTAAAAAACGGGGAGGTCTACTAATATGTAAATAGTTTTGTGGATATTATACTCTAATAATTTGAAAAGAAAGTAAAACAAATATGGTATTGAAGTAAGCACAAACAAAAAGCTTGTTGCAATGTATTTATAAAACAAAGTTAATGCGAATATTTCGAAAATCGTCTAGCTAGAAAAATAAGATAACATTTCAATGCTACGTAAAATATGCCATAATAATGTGCAAATATATCCAGGGTGTTTCGGAATTGCACGGCACTATTTTATGGATGTGTTCTCCAGCACGAAACAAGCAAAAAACTTCATACAAACATATGGCTCAAATTAATTTATTACCGAGATATTGAAAGTTCAAGATATTTATTTAAAAATAAAACATTCAGAGTAAATGTTCAAAGTGGTCTCCATTTTATTGAATGCAGCATTCAGCACGATGAATCCATGCTTCTCTGGCACGCCTTTGAACATCAGGACGACCCTTGATAGTTGCTGCTGCTTCCACGATGCGATTCCTTAGCTCTTCTTATGTGCCAACAGATGTAGAATAAACCATAGACTTAATCTAGCACCACACAAAATAATCTAATGGCGTTATATCAGGAGATCGTGGTGGCCATTTAACAGGTTCGTTCGACCAACCCATTGATTACTATATGTTATGTTTAAATAATCAGTGACAATATGATAAAAGAGAGCAGGGGCACCGTCGTGCATAGACCACATCCCCTGTCTATTGGCAATCGGAATGTCTTCTAGAAGGTCATACTGATCATTTTGCAAAAAATGCAAGTAAGATATTCCTGAAAGCCTTGTTGATAAAAAGAAGGGGCCGATGAGATTGTCACCAAGAAGACCACACCAGACATTTAATGAAAAGGTATGTTGGTAACGCGTACTAGCAGTCGCATGAGGGTTTTCTTCGTTCCAAGCACGAGTGTTTCGAAAATTAGTAATA
>JABXWE010031551.1:0-14026 GCA_014611495.1 Limonius californicus | reverse complement strand
GTTATAAAATCTATGACGGGTAATAATAATACACAATTAATTATTTCTACGACATTGAAACACGCTATAAGTAAATCAATTTATAATGCGAAATCAAAATTTGCACTTCCCTTTTTCAACGATGGTTTCTTATCTATGGAATGCGACCTCCATACAGGTGTTGAAGAAATCCAGATGTACACTACGAAATAGCTCGGAATTTCCGTGAAATGTAAATTTCCAGATCGTTATCACTCTCAATTCTTGTATGGGCGGATTAATTACCCCACACTTCGTGCCTAAATTTATTTAAATTACCAAAAATTAGCAAACAAATCCGAGAGAACGGAACAAGACAAAAGTTCGTGAAATAAAAACTCACCAGATTGCTTTATTCTGGCATGAATACTAGCTTCCTCACTGTGGTAAATAATATCGGAAAACTTCCTGAGTTGATTACTTCCAAACGAAGAAACAAAACTCTAAAGTGGCGTAGACTTTTAGAATGGAATAAACTTTCCTGTCAGTAATGACTAATTTGAATCTACGACACAAAATACCTCCAGAGAAAAGAATCGTAGTATCTTCGACAACGAACTACGTACAACTGTCGTATCCCAAAAATCATCCCTCAAAATTTGAAACTTGGACTCGCCCAAAATTCAACAGGTCTACCAGCTTCGAAATATATATTTTACTACAATTGGGGAATAACACCATACGCAAAATGAGTTGTCTAAAAATCAGGCGTAAGAAACGTTACAAGATCAACAAAAAAAAGGAATTATACATAAAATGGCTACACAAGAACGCGATGGAAAGCAACATAAATTATAAAAAGTAACAGATAAAAATAGCAGTTTTATACGGCAAGGAAATAAAGAATAAACAGTGGAAAGAAAATATATAAAAATATACTCATACATGGGAGAGAAAAAACCTAGCGAAGAGGAAAAAAAAAGAGTACCCTAATAACAGTGAAGACAGACGAGAGGTACAGAATACAACTAATATCACCCAACCAATGGCAACAATATTAGTAAGATCTGTTAACTCAAGGCAGAATATACAGAGGAGGTTGAGGAGGAGATCAAAACTTTAGAAACCGTAATAATAATTGAACCAAAAGGAATAAAGAAAATAGTCAAGAAACTAAAAATTAAAAATCACCTGTCCTGAAAGTATACCAGTAGAATTGGTACAGAAAAGCTGTTCAGGATGTTGACGGAATGAATGGCAAAATGCATAAATGGCAAGCCGACACACACAGGGTGGAAGGAAGCTTAAACAATAGTGCCAATTCACTAGAAAGACAGAAAAGATAAATGCTACAATTACAGAGGGATTTTAATATACCACCACTCTAAGTACGAAGAACAAGAACAACTAACATGATTTAGAATCGGATAATATATTCTTCCTATATCAAACAGCACAAAAAACAGTAGCTACAAGGAGGAGACCACATCTACTGTTTGTATTTATATATAAAAAACCCTATGACAACGTTGCATAAAAACAACTATGGGCAGCACTGAAAAGACTAGACATAAGTCACAAATTAATAGTAGCCTTAAAACAACTATATAAAGATCAAGAATCAAAGGCAGAAACCGAAAAGTATAAAACAGTATGGTAACTTATGGAGCAGAAACATGGTAAATAACTCTAAGAACAAAAACTAGTTACGTGCAGTGGTAATGGATTATTGGAGAAGGGTTTCAAGAACAGAAAGAATATGGAATGACAGAATCAGAGAGACACTGCAGTTAGAAGAATACATAGTGGATATCGTACAGAAGAACCAATTAAGTTGGTACGGCCACATTCCACGCATGAAGGAAACGCGCCTACCTCAGACCATTAATTCGGTTCCACCCTATAGAAGACAGATGGGAAGACCACGTAGGAATTGGCGTGAGCAAATAGTAGAGGCATTAAGAGACAGAAATATACAAGAAGATAGATAGAGAGATAGGCAAAGCTGAAGAATGGTTTTGGGTACCGCAAAGCGTTCTTAGACCATAACCAACCAGAAGGAGAAAGAGAAAGAAAAGGAACAATAACATCAGTTTGGAGTTATAAATGCGAACGATATAATTTAAATAATAATGTTTAAAAAGTGAAAATAAACATATCAAGCCTATCCGTGGGATCAAATAACTGGCATTTATCCTCGATAACAAGCTTTCGTTTAATGACTCTTTAATTATCGTAGATATATCTAACTTCACTATTACCATCTAATTTCACTAAAGGGATTTCTATATACGCTACAACTATATCAGCTTAGTACTAGATCTAATAATGTTTATAAAACAATTATAACAAGGAAATCTATATCCTTCAAAGCCCTAAACCGATGTAATAAATTTCTATTAAGAACTCCTATCATACTTGCTATAATTTGATGTTGATTCTGACAAATGAATGTAAGCACTTGTTGTTCAGTGAAAATAAATTAATGATCTTTCATTTAAACTATTCGTTTCTATACAGCGTTGCTAAATATTTAATGATGCAAAGAAAACAATTGATCCAAATAAAAGTTAATCTATAATGGGCGTTATATATATTGTAGTACAAAAAATATACCTGAAAACGATTTTCAATATACAGAATGTTATTCAAAAATTTTAACCTTTTCTGAAGATAGTATCTCTAATAACAGAAGATAGGAGGACTTTGCTGTGGATATGTATTTATAGCAGTTAGAATTTGTTTATATTGCCAGCAATTAAAGTATTTCTTTATCCTGTTGATTTAGTGTAGAAGTTATATAAAGGGTATATCTAAAATGTGGAAAAACATACACGGCATTTTATTATTTTCTGTAAGATGGATAAACTATTCAATAACAATTTTACGTGAAACGTATTGAATATTTGTTACTATTATTATGGCGGCTATTTCGTCATTGACAATTTTAAACTGTTGATTTCTAGTGTATTATTCGAAAAGTTATGCATTTTCAGTTTAAAACAAAAATGATAGGATATTATACAGAAAATTAATATCACAAAAGAAAATTAAATTAAATCGAGAAACGTGACATCATATCGGCGATATCAACCAAACGGAACAGCCAGAGCATATATCTATCCCGCCACTCATACAGCCGGAGACGTTCAATCAGCCAGTGAAACAAATACCGGAAAATTAAATAGACGTCGTTCAAAATTTAATCCGCTTTCACAACTTGCTAAGGAGCCCAATATATTTAAAATGTGAGTAGAAATATTCATATTTTAGAATAGAAACATCAGAAAAGCATGCAGAAAAAATTCTACAAAAAATTAAACAGCGAATCTTATTCTCTACGAACCAAATAATATTTTTAAAGGGGAAACGTGATCGAGCAAGTTGCTGTCATCTTTAGTTTTGGAAGCAATACAAATTGGGGGTTATAATTTTAAAAATATGTTGATGTCGTCGTAGCTCTATAATAGTGGCAAGAAATACCAAAGAGGATTTGTGAAAATTTAGTATTCATTAAAAACCTCGCTATATTTCCAGTTGGTGTTAAATAACAATCCGACAATTTTACCAGTTTTATGAATTACTTTTGGGATTCATATCGTATTAGAAATGAAATTGGAATATTATTTATAGTTTTTGGAAAATACACATGGTTTTTTCTATTACATAAACTCCGTACTTGTTTTATACATACAGATGGACTTAAAAATGTCCGATCAATTGTTAGGAATAAGACACTCGGCAAAAATTAAAGTACCCCTGCTTTATTGTTTTTCCCAATTTCGGTTTCTAAAATGCATACCGAAGATTGACCCCTACATACAGATGATTATTTAAAGAGATCTACTTTAATGCAATCTTGTATGTTTCATTTTTCGTATTCATGCTTTTATTTAGGCTTGTGCCTGTTCTTTCTTTCATTGCCTCCTCATCTTAGGTGTAAGTTGTTGCTCCATTTTCTTCGCCGTCTTCCCATAAGGGGTGTCAATCAGTCAGTTAGTCAACAGTTTCTCTCGTCCCACTTATGGGCATAATCGACATTTTGTCAAGAAAGCGAGCGCTCTACCAACCACCATACTTTTATGGGGGTATATCGCTTACTATTTCTAGTATTTCATATAACAATACATTTCTTTGAGTCCAGCCAGGTCCGAGAGTTTCTTCTAGTGTTGTATGAAAACTAACTAATTGAATTTGTATGTTTACTAATCAGTTATTTAATAAAAGTTGCTGGAGGGTTTCATTTCCTTTCAAATAAACCTTACTTTTTCTTCAGTAATGTTTTAGCATAAAGGTTTTACTAATTTTGTAATGCAGATTTACATGAAGGGTTTAATTCTGCTACAGAAAGTACTGTTGTACTTCTTACGTATGCTGTGGACTTTCTGAGATATTTGACTAGTTATGAAAATAAGCTGCCATGAAAACCTTTGACACTAAGGGCCGGTCTTTCAATGTTCCGATAAAGTTCTAGACAAGCTAACAATCAAATTTATCCTTCTTGATACGGTATTTTCTGTCTTTCAATCGTGCAATAGTCTGCATCAGAGGTTCGTTTACTTATTCCAAAAAATTAAAATTATGGCGTAGTAGAAGCGGCTGACAGTACTATTTCGGTAGGATAAGGAAGCTACGAGTGAGTACAAGATGATACGCAACATTTCTAGCGGATGTAAATGTAAATAAAGTGTTTATAATATTAATACCATTTTTTGGTGTAGTAACTAATAAATAGATATATTTTCCAAATTGAAGAAGCGGAAATTTTTTGTCATGTAAACCCAGAGCGCGGGCTTATCGTTGTAATCACATTGATTTTTCGGATGATTTCAATTTTTCCGAAGATTTAAATTAAAGAAAACCACTATTCAGATATTACTGGAAGAATAATTCAAATAAGTTACACCAAATAATACAGTACTATATAGTTATGTAGACGAAATTGTTTAAATTTCGTAAACCATTGTGGAACACACATAGAGCAGTTGTTTTTATGTAACCTTGCGATTTTATGCAAAGGTTAGTAAAACTACCACAGAAAAAATTATTCTAAGGGTTACGCAAACAATAATTGTTTGCAAATTGTTATTGCAAATTTCAATCGCATATTTTACTACCATACAAGTGACGTCCTTCACGGCCCCCCGGCGTTTAGTAAACTAAATATGGGTATCTCTGTTTAACTCACTGCTTTTATGGTAATACTTTCTTTTCCACTCACCATTGTACGGCATTTGCTACACATTTTAAACCTAGTGGTAGTTAACCAGTAAAAATCTAGCCGGTACCTAACCAATAGGATAAGTTGTATTGAAATACTCAACAACGCTGTCGGATATATTTATTCTAGAGGTTAGTTTATACCGCCTGACAACTATCGGAGACTTTTATGGGACCATTGAAAGATCGGTCCTTAATATTACATGAGGTATACTTACGGCGTGACTTCAAGACATCTCTCCAAAAAAAGAAACATTCCCCAAAAAATTTCGAAACATCGATAAATACACACTAACAATGTGTTTTTACAGGAATTAAAGTTCGTATCCAATTCTGCATTATAACATTAGAAATATTTTTAAGAGAAATCCTTATTGTAGGAGGACTAAGTCTTATAATCTTATAGTTATATCTTTTCTCCCTGTCAGTTATTACCTATTACATTACTATTTAGGATATATGTAAATTCAGTTGGTTAATTTGCATACTAGATTTTGCTAGAACTGCAGCATGGGTTGCTTAGCTATTCACAAAAAATATTATTTTAAGAGCCATCCTTTAGGGACTAATGTGCCCCATAAAAATCTAAATTGGACGAAGGAAAAAATACGAGTGTCCTGCTTTTTCAGTTAGCAAGTTTGGCTATCTCTTTTTTGTTACTCCGTGTAGTTTATTGCCTATTATTATAATGTGAACGTTAAGTTACACCTTTCATTTAATTGTGAAACTAACGTTAGCTTTTTTTGTATGTTCATAAATCAGACTCAAACAGCGAACAAGTCTCCACCAAATCCCTTCGGCAAGTTTTATGGCCTTTGACATTATATTTTCCATTTTATGACACACTACTTCGTGCAATGAGAGACATAAATTTTTTGTTTATTATTAATACCTACATACAGAGTTTTCCAAAGGGAAATACCAAGACTTTACAATTTGGTTCTGAGTATATCTAAGTAAAATTTTTGTATTACAGTTGATCTGATTTCCAACCGTGACTGACATATGTGAATCTTGCTAGCGTGATACAAATTTCATGTTCATGAGTGTTAATATTCGCTCATGTTTTAAAATGTTACTTTTAAAAAATATTAAATTTTAAGATTTATGTAATAATAATTGTATGTTGTAATTTTATTATTATTAAAAATTGTAAATAAATGCTAATAACTAAATAAAATTTTTATTTAGAAATGTCGAACTTTCAAATGAAAATGCTAAAGCCGGTATTGTTATTTTACCTGCATTTATAACTTGGTTAAGTGTTAACCACGGTATTACCAGGCACCATTCGATGAAGCAATTACGATATATATTGAAGGAAACTAGTATTTAATTGACTTAGCATTGTTCTTTACTGTAGGTCACAAGCACTGTCCATTGTTTTTGCGATCATGGCTACCTGATAATTGCACGTCATAACGACAATCCAAAACTTGGGACAAGCATTTTAAGGCAAACGGTTGCATTTACGCGTATGAACTAAGAGTACCTTATTTTTGTAATTTTTAATTCTCTTTCAGAAAATAACATAAAATTTTAAAATATTCTACTAATAACAAAGTTAGAGCTAATATAAAATTTCAGTGGTAGGTTAAGTGCCTGTTACTGTCAAGTCTGGTTAATGAAAATAATTCTGCGACTGTAGTACATAATTATAAGTAGGTATACCAAATTTCAAAGAAATTACAATAAAAAGAAAAAATAAAAAATTGAACTTTAAGGCCCTATAACTTCTTAAGGAAGGACTTTCTGCCTAAGGTATATTAGGTTTAATCGGTTTATTTTTACCTAAAGAATCTATGACTAAACGGTGGCCCATTCTTTCTGAGACACCCTGTATATATATATATATATCTGAAATTTTAACACAGCTTAGTTATTATTAAAAAAAAATACCAAATCGTGTAGCACACTCCAAGCCTTCAGCTAGTATTGATTTGATACTGTTTGCTTAGAATTGCCAAAAGTTTCAAGTGGCAGAACTACGCCAGCTTCTCCCGAATCATTATGTGTATGACATCAAAACCATTACCAAGTCTTCACAAATTAATCAACAGTAATTACTGCGGAATAGATTTGTCATAAATATTTTGCATTCATGAAAACATGAGTGCAGACCTTCATATAATGCCGCAGTACCTAAAATTCACCCCACGTTAATCGGATCAATTCGACCATGGTCTTTTAAACAATGTCCTTTCTAATTCAACCTAAATTTGTATAAACGCCAAACGTCATTCACGGGCAGCCTTCATCAATGCGTTCTCTCAATCCGTTTTGAACCACAATTTTAAAGCCGATAAAATCCGGCTGACTTTAGCAATACAGAATTTAGGACGATATCCCTTAAAAATAAATTAAAGCATTAATTTTGCTGTCATACAATGCATGGTGTATTTCAACAAAAACTGTCTTCCTGATTTTTCAATTCTTATGATTACGTCTGTAAGCTGACATGCAATATTTAATTAACGTTTTAATATTTTGCAAGGTAATTAGCACATACTGTAAATTGGCTAAAATTAGACTCCCATCAATATTATTCAGTGTGGGATTTAAAGTGTTCCAAATTCATTCTAATTCGGAATCTGAAACGGAATATAAATTGATCTTAAAGCGCTTTTAATTTTTTAAAATATAATTAAGTTTAATCAGATTTTCTTATAAGAAAAAAGTCTGATATTAAATTAATAATACTTTGAAAGAAGTTAAAATTGGGTATTATAATTAAATCAGTTCCAAGCAATGAAAAATCGTGCATTATTGCTGAGCTGCTCAATAAATACGACTAAGACCTCGCTGCTTTGTTTAGTAGGGAATTATGGAATCGATTAAATTAATGAATGTAAATAATTGCACGACCCTTGCATATTTAACTTATTTGTTCAGTTCTTTTTACGTAACGACTAAAACAAGCCTTGTAGTTACTGTTTTTGCTTGTTTCTGTTCAATGTAAAAGTAAACAGACGACAAATCATTATGTATTGGAGGATAATTCTGTTTGTTTGTACTAGTTGGAAAGAGAATTCGTGACGGTAGATTTTAAAATTTTAAATCCTATTTGCTTGTTTCGAGCATCAGGTAAAATGGACATGCAGGGTAGTAAAAATGTATACGAAGACACAAAAGCCGAGAAAACACAATTACAATTTATTGGAAATAAAGTGCTGAACGGAACCTACAAATCCACATTCGCTGTTTGCTAACAAGAAATTTGATAAGCAAATGTGGGGCCACCATATGTCCACATGTCCATGGCAGTGTTGTTATCTTAAATTTAACCACATTTACACCGTTACACCGGATATCTATTGTTAACTTAATCAAAGCAATTGTATAATTGAGATAATTTGATACACATTCGATTTATAGAAACATGCATTAAAAGGCAATACTTTTTAACTGTATCATTATAGGCAGTTGAAGTTCCTATTAAACTGTTGCGTTCCAAAGTTACTTGCTACTTTCTGTGCAATTAGCATCTGCGCTATAATGTCTTTATTTATGGAACAAGGAACAACGTTTACAAACAAATTTCAGGAATACTACAATCTGACATATATTAAAAGTTAAGTCTTATTGGGTATTTCTTTTGGTAGAAGTAAGAATCTTAATATATTTCCCTGCAAAGGTTACAATTTGTATCCTTAGAAAAATATAATCAAATCGTTTGCAGTAGACATAATTTCTCAAATATTTTGAAGCAAATAATGTTGTTTTATGTGTTCTACTATTTACAAAAGCTTTAAAAGGCAATAAATAAAATTCTGTATCTTACTGGAAGTAGATTGTTGAGGAATCATGATAGGAAGATCTGGAAGAGTAAAAAACCACTACAAGAAAGTACATCAGTCCCCACTGAAGACCGCCACAAGAACAAATACGTCCCGCCACATGTCAGTAGGGTAACCTCTCCATGTCACGACACCCAAAACCCGAAATTCTATCAGAAAACCATTCGTTCACCATCGTCCTCATATTACTCAAAGGAAATATCGTGCAGTTTCCGACTTGCAAGCCGTAGCGACTAACACGATTTTAGGTTAGATCATAACCGAATGCGAAAACGACGACATGCGTCTACAGACTGGCGCTCGCCGTCGCCGGCCGCAATATTGATTTGAAGGGTTCGCTGAAGAACTGCCGCGAAATAATAGCATCTGGTGCCATTCGGTGATTACTGGTGTTGATAGAAGGGCCTTGGGACGGCCTTCGTCTGCAGCTCCAGAAAATCCTGTCATAAACATGGGTGCTGATTTTGTTGTTCACTGTTTAATTGCGTCTGACGTTGCGGGGGCGGAAGCCGGTCACGTGACTACTGCGGATGATCAGAGAATTATAGCACCTATAGACTGTTACCTAGATGTAGTTGGAATTCCAAAACTTTCAGGAACAGGGATGAATGGCAAGCGGATCTTTAGAATCAACCGCAGGCATCCTGAAAGTTTGTTCTATTGTACGATTCTAACATTTTAATAGTTGCAATAAAACCGAAATGCTATTACACTACAGTTTTACAGTTTTACAGTTTTACAGTTTTTAGTTCATGTAAAATGGGCACCTGATTGTAAATGGCATAAGTAGTTATCGAGGTTGATATTTATTTTATTTAAAAAAAGTTAAGTAAAAGTTTTTTAGTAAAATCCAGTCCGGTTGTACTAAAGCGCTGCAATTTGAGCAAGTTAACTGGCATAGTGAAATTACAGTTGTGGGTTTTTGATAGTACTTCAGATATATTTTAGGCCCCAGTATTTATTTGTATTTAAAAATTAATTACAAAATCAAAATTAAATCATTTTCCAAAATAAAAATTGTAGCAAAACTTTATGAATCACAAGTAATCAAATTAATAACAATTTAAATTCACAACCTCTACCAAAGTAGTGACAGAAAATAATGAAATTACTAGCGATAAGGCAGAAATTGACAATACTCTCAATAATTTATACATTAATGTTGGTTAAAATTTAGAACAAAAAATATCTAAACCTCTCAGTATACCTCTTGAAAAGTTTATAGCTCACTCAGTATTCGTCTTTCCAATTGATAAAAATGGAATAATACAAATAATTAAATCTTAGAAATTAAACGAAAAACATACATATATAGAAATAGCAAGTCCTCTGTATTATCTTTTCAACAAAGTATCTGAATTCACTGTCTTTCCCTAAATATTTAAAGTAGATAAAAACACTGGAAACAATAATGATAATCACAATTACAGAATGCGCTACAAAACACAATATTTTTTTAAAACATCAATTTGGTTTTAAAGTAGGGGTATCGACAGAAGCTGTTATTTGTGAGCTAATGTCTGAAGTTTATAAAGCTCTTGACGAAAATGACCCTGAATTGTGAGTTTTCGGGACATCTCGTAAGAAATCATGAAAATTTATTTAAATAATACAAACACAATCTGTTAAAATAAACTCTGTTTTAAGTGACAAAAAAGTTGTTCAGTGTGGAGTTCCTCAGGGCACAGTTCTTGGGCCAATACTTTTTACACTGTATGTGAATGACATACTGGAAATAGAAAGCCTTTGCAAGATCGTTGGCTTGGCAGATGACACTATGCTTTTTTATAATACTACTTCTTCGTTACGTTTAAAATATTGTGTCGAATCAGACCTTACTAAGATAATTGATGCTTTATATCACAGGTTATTATCGATAAATTATGAAAAAACTAAATTTATACCGTTTGGATATTATAGGAATTCACTGCCAGATCAATGTCTAACTGTCATGAATCATAACAAATTAATCGAAACACGTTCTTAAAATAAAATATTTAGCTATTATGATGAATGTTCATCTGAAATAGAATTTTCATATACATTTTATATTGAAGAATCTTACATCAATTTTCTATAGAATTAAATACTTGACTAAGTATTTGAAGTTCTCAGATATAGAAACGGTTTATTATTCTTTAGTACAATCTCGTTTAACTAATAGTATACTTGGATGGCGTAATGCTGCTGGCAGTTACTAAAAAAAAACAATCGAAAAAGTTTTTAAAACTCATGTTTCACAAAGAAAATACATGTTCATCCGATATACTATATCAAGAAACTAAAATCTTAGATATCGAGAGTATTTGATAAAAATCTTTTAATTATATTACTCCTAGATATTTTAATGTTCTTCATAAGGATTTAAAAATGTTACACACTTACTGCATTCAAAAGGAATCTTAAAAAATTTACTTTCAGCAGAACACACTATCGGTTATCTATTAATAAATTAAAAAAATAAAGTATATGCTCTTTAATGGCTGTTTATTCAAAAATGTTTCGTTTAGTTCTACTGTCTTCAGGTTTTAAATTTTAGTTAAGATTGATATCCCTGTACAGTGTACAGGCCTTGCCTTTGTGGGTATATTCGTTTCTTATTATTTATAAATATTATTTGTAATTTGTAATCGTAAATTTGTAAAAATAATAAATTTATATTAGAAAAGCCTGTACAACTCTTTTTAACGTATAGGTCATTGATCCCATATACGGCGTGAAGTTTACCTGTGACTTGAGCGACCCATCACTGCAGTATTGGAAAAGATGCTCTTAAAATACAGCTAGTTCCATTCCACAAAATTTGTAGCTAGGATACGCTACGGGTTTTTAAGTAGGTAGTTAAACTACAGATACTATTAAAAGGTTCTAGGAGCCACCATTATACGAGGCTTGTTCAACTGAAACCCATCTTTGATCAACTTAGTTTTGAAAACAAATGCAATAATTTAAATGACGTTTGTTAATGTAAGTAGTGTTTGTAGGCAACACATTAATAAGTTTCTGGCGTTTGAATTTGATTCTGACTTTTAAAACTTCGATTTTGAAATGGCGTTTGTTGTTGAAAATCCGTCCAAGTTTGATCAGCGTGCGGTCCTACAGATTCATACGCGAATGCAGGAAATACATATATTGCGTACCCAACTGTGAAGGAATGTTTTAGAAATTTAGGAATGCAAAAGACGGGACTATGGATTAGCCGTGACCAGGTGCACGCTGTACTGCATCAACAGAAAACAATATGGCTTGTGTAGAAGGTCTTATTAGAGAAAATCGTCGAATATCAATTAGAGAAATTTCAGAAATTGTTGGTTCGAGTGTAGGATCTGTCCATAGTATTATTCGTAATTCAGGTTACAGCACAGTTTGTTTGGAATGGATTCCTCGTCTTTTGCCTATTGTACAAAAATGCTTGCGAATGATTTTATCTCTGCAACACCTCACAGACTATAGGCAAAATGGTGTTGACTTTCTTCTGTCAGTAGTTGCTGGTGACAAAACGTGGTGCCATTACTACGAGTCATCCAGTAAGTTATAGGCGATGCAGTGGAAACATTCAAGTTCCTACACCGAAGAAGTTTAAAGAACAACCTCCTGCAGGCAAGGTGATGTTAACATTTTCTTGCGACCGTGAAGGACCTTGTTGAATGAGTTTAAGGAACGTGGAGTAAAGGTCAATGCCAATCTGTACAGTGAAACTTTAAACAAGCTTCATCAAGCAATAAGACGGAAACGTCCAGGAAAACTTAGGCGTGGGGTCAATTTGCTGCACGACAATGCTAGGACTCATGTTGCTAATGTGGTAAAAGAAAATTTTCAACGAAAGAAATGGAGGGTTTTAGACCATCCACCCTATAGCTCGGATCTATCACCGTGCGATTTCCACATTTTTGGACCGCTAAGAAAGGCGTTAAAAGGTCGGCACTTTGAGTCTGATGCAGTAGTACAGATAGCTGTGGAAGAATTCTTCTATCAGTAGCCACAAGAATTCTATGATCAGGGTATACGTCGGTTAGTAAAACAATGGGATAGGTGCTTTAACTGTGCCGGTAATTATATGCAATTAAATTGTTGAATAAATTTGTTCTAAAGCAAACATGGGTATCAACTGAACACACCTCGTATATATCTAGTTAAACAAAGTTTACCACAAGTAAATATCGTAAACAATTACGTAGTGTTTAGTGCTGAAGAATTAATTATTTATATTTGTGATTTTGTCAATATTATTTGAATACTCAGAATCTAATCAGAGGGGTTGCAATTGGAAATACCCACTGCTGGAAGTGAGAAAGTAAAATGTCGAAGATACAACGATTTTTATTTTAAGAAATTGTTAAGCCGAACCTTACAAAATTGGTTAGAAATTAAGGATAGAAAACATAAACAATTCTGAACCTCCCCCCCCCCCATACTGAAGTTTATGTGTGTTCACACAGATATGTGAAAAAGTTACAAATAAAGACACAAGCACAAATAAATCTATGTCCCCTATTTCTGAAGCCATAAACAATTTTTTTATTAAATTCCTCTTAATAACTCACAAACTGAATAAGTTCCATCACTAATAGCATTTTCATCTATAAAATGTGGATAAATAAATCGATTTTTAGTAGCATAATTTTATGTTGCTCCTACAACCTTAAAGTAGCCCTATTAGCTATAGTGTAGACAATTTTGCTCAGTAGTTGAGTCAAAATAAGTAGCAAATAAGTGGACGCGACTGCCTCCCTGGACTTTCCCATACTGGAAACTGTTCATATCATCTTTATTCAACAGTAGAGTTATTTTCCTCAAAACGGTTGTTCAAGCGCTATCCTAAAACCTTGCCTCGTAACGAATAGACTTACAAGGCTTGTAAGAAGTCCCGCCAAATATCTGCGGTGCCCCTTAATTTCCTTTTAATATGCAACCAGGCATACTTCATTCTTTACTATATACGTGATATTGTGACTGCAAATTGAGTTTGCTGTGATTTTATAACAGACAGACATTTTTTAAAAACCACTTTTTTGGATTCCTAGAGACCCAAATCGGATATTTCCGTTAAA
>JABXWE010031547.1:0-18228 GCA_014611495.1 Limonius californicus | reverse complement strand
GCTGCCGTTCGCCAACCCCGGCCTCCGCGAGACACTCTTGCATAGCGGCAGCGGCCTCGACGTCACCGCGCTCTGCGTCCCCCTTGGTGGTCTCGTTGTTGTTGTTGTTAATTATGTGGTCCTGGTTGACGAGGAGCTCGTGCTTGCGTCCCTGCAGGATGTCCCTGAGCATGTGGTGCGCCAGCTGCTCTCCTGAGGGAGGGCTCCCGTCGCACCGTATCACCGCGTCGAACTTGGTCACTTCCTCGCCGTCGGCACCGCTCTCCGGTTTCTGTCGGCCCAGCAGCTCGTTCAGCATTTTAGCGGGTGCGAACCCCGGTCCGAAAAGACCGAAATGTTGCTGTTGGGTAAAAATCGCGCCGTATAAATTATTACCACCGCCCAAAAAACTCGGTCTCGAACTGAAGTTCGGGATCGAAGAGTAACTGTTTCGCGGCTCGCCGGCGTCCACGCGCTGTCTAGTTCTTTTGGTTTTCTTCAGGAGTTTATCTGTGTATAAACCGAACTCTGTCTCCTCCTCCGATGACATCATAAGTTACAGCGTTATTGGTCGTCCTGTTCCCCCTCCAGATGACACGTCCCCACTTTAAGAATAGTCGCCCATGTCAATACCTGCAACAGACGGAACTAGTTTAATTTGGAGTTCTTTCGAGCGAGTAGTAGCCGAGAACGACCGGGAACCACCTGAGACCCGTTAACAACTGTTGATCGAACCATCGGCACGAGCTTTGTGGAACGAACACGACTGCGTTTATAAAAAAAGTCATATCCGCATTTTGAATACAAAATAGATAAAACTAACAATGCGAAACCACTATGCGGAATTTGATTCTATGAGATTAGCGCGATATAATAAATTATTTTTATAAACATTGCTACGATTACGTACTGTTTATTTTTTTTACTATTTATTAGGGACTTTAGAATTCTTTAACGTTTAAGTTTTAGTTACAAATTGCCTAGACAATCCTCTAAAAAAATTTATAAACGAAATGACTTGTTTCTGTTTTTCACGAATATCTTATTTTTTTAATTAAAAACATTTTAATAATTATATATATTTTGTCTTAGTTAGCTTTAAATAATGACAATCAACAAGCAAATTCAATAATTTAATAACTTTAACAGTTTTGCGATTTTCAACGTGTATGTTGTATTCCTTTATGACAATGAAGTGAAACAAAAAAAAATTAATACGCTACTTAACTTATTAAATATCTTTCTATACAACATAATATAGACTCAAATTTAACTTTTATACGCTTTTTTTCCAGCAATTTACAAAGCAAAAGAGAGAGAAGACTTTTATAACAATTTCATTTAAAAAAATGATCTTTTTGCTATTCTATTTTATAAAGAATATGCAACAATTTTGTTTTATTTCAAAATTAATTTTAACCGAAAATTAAAGGTTACTGATTATACAATTTGCAACAAAAATTGTATACCGAATTAAGATAAACTGCATTATTCAGCTTAATTCAAAACCTTCAAAATGCCCAAAAATATTTCCAATACACAATTATTAGTAGAAATGATGATGACGATGCAGTTAACAAATCTTCTTTTTCAATACTAGTTATTTTGCACGCAATTGAAATATTTACATGATTTATTACAATTTTCTAATGAAATTTCATATTTAACAACCCTATTTTATAAATTATATGCAACATTCAAAGAACAACATAATAATTTCAATCCAAAATATTATATATACCTAGGTAGTATTGATTATATAGTTTTGCTACAAAATGACATACCTACCGAGAATTGAAAGTAGACCTTTCTTTTCAGTCAGTTATATCCAAAAATGTTCAATTGTCATGTTATTGTACTAATTTTAAGTTTCTAGAAATTATTATTTTCCTATTTACAAATTACGTTTTATACGTAGCATCTTCTTACAATTAGTGATATTTGAATGTAAATTCTAGTGCAAATCTGCTTTCTTGTTTTTTTATTTGTTGTAGAAATAATGGTAGATTTATGATGTAGAGTATAGACTACAATCTTAAAATAAAGTGATATTTGCGTATTTGCTTGCTTCTTGTTTTTTATTTGTCCTGTAGAAAATAAAATGTGATTTATGATATAGAGTATAGACTAAACAATCTTACAATATGATATTTTGAACGTAATTTAGCAATCTGCTTCTTGCATTTTTTATTTGTCTTGTAGAAAATAATGTAGATTTATGATATAGAGTATAGACTAAACAATCTTACAATATGATATTTGAACGTAATTTAGCAATCTGCTTCTTGCATTTTTTATTTGTCTTGTAGAAAATAATGTAGATTTATGATATAGAGTATAGACTAAACAATCTTACAATATGATATTTGAACGTAATTTAGCAATCTGCTTCTTGCATTTTTTATTTGTCTTGTAGAAAATAATGTAGATTTATGATATAGAGTATAGACTAAACAATCTTACAATATGATATTTGAACGTAATTTAGCAATCTGCTTCTTGCATTTTTTATTTGTCTTGTAGAAAATAATGTAGATTTATGATATAGAGTATAGACTAAACAATCTTACAATATGATATTTGAACGTAATTTAGCAATCTGCTTCTTGCATTTTTTATTTGTCTTGTAGAAAATAATGTAGATTTATGATATAGAGTATAGACTAAACAATCTTACAATATGATATTTGAACGTAATTTAGCAATCTGCTTCTTGCATTTTTTATTTGTCTTGTAGAAAATAATGTAGATTTATGATAAGAATAAACAATATAAAAGTAAATCTATTATGATTTCAAATGAAGATTCATAATTATAGCCTCTGAAATAAATTTTTTTAAAAACCTCCATCCAAATCCACCAACGTATTTTAATAATATTTAGAGAAAAACTTTAAAAATTTAAGATAAACTTGCAAATTTTAATACTCTGAAGTGTCTTAAAAATAATTTATTAAATCCAACCTTAGCTTTATCTATTTCTCATGATGTTAACACAATTACAAACAGAATGACAATAAGCACGTACATTATTTAAAATTATAATTAATTGTAAAAACTAATAAATCGATAACAGTGTGTTGCAAGAAAAATATGCAGTTCTTTAATTAACTACTCTATAGTGTTTAAATGCGATGTCTCTCTGTTGGTATTTACTATTAATATCGAATAAGTATGGAAACATTCTAAGATTTAGCTTTTGATGATTCGTGTTTGTACTCTTACAGTTATTTACAGAACGTACATACAGTTAGGCCCTTTTGCAAGTAAACAAAACAGTGTTCAGCTGCAATTTGAATTTAGCCTTTCCTTTTCGTGTAATACGTTGCAATGTTGAAAAGTACAGACAATTATGCAAGTTGTATTTGAAAGAGCGAGATCTAGGACGCGGTTTTCCAAGAATCTCTATGCACTCAGGCCATATTGTTCACCGCACTATAAATTTTTCTTCTCTGAAGTAGTTCCAACCCCAGTAGAAAGCTTTAACGTTTCACACACCATAGTGGCACGGGACGTACGGCTTTACTTCCGACAGAAGGCGCACTTTGAGATTGTTTCCCCGCAAGAAAAATCTCGGCCAGGCTCGAACCCGCCTCCCTTGGATCTAAAGGCAAGTGCGCTGACCACTCTGCCACCCAGGCCGACCATTATACAAGTTACTATTTTACTCTTGATGCATACAGTTTATAATGGAGTATTAGTTTGGCGGCTGAATTTTATTGAGTTGAAAGTTTTGAATACAACCATTGCCAACATTTATTCTTTAATAAGATTTTTTTATTTACAGGATGTTGTTTAATCAGTAGCGTATTGTATTTAAATTATAAAATCTTCAGTAAAAAACTCGTTGTTAATATAAATAACACCCAGCCACTTTGTGAATTTTCTTTAATTTAGTGTTTAACAAACTACAGCGTCTGGATAAATAAATAAATGAGATAAATATTTCATTTTAATTAGAAAATGTTTCCTAAACATGTAGGATGGTGGAAACTTTTAAAATTTATTTTTTAGTAATTTTGTACTCTCAGAATATGCATGTAATAACTAACCCAGCTGATAAGTAAAACTTGAGGATAGAAAATTCGACGCCTTCAGTAAATAGCTAACATTATTGTTAATTTAAATAATTATTAACTACAGCGTGCATTTGGGATGGCATATTCAAACATTGAGGATTAAAATTGTTTGTAGGTATTTATTATTTTTAGTAATTTTTATTATATACATGACATCAAATTTAACTGAAAATATGAATAACTGCCCTCAATAGAAGCAATCTTAACAAAAATCTATTGTTTCTGATAAATACGTATAGGTACAATCTATAATGGTAATGTCTTGGCTTTTCCAAAGGATTGCTAATTATATTAACTAAGGAAAACCATTTTTCTAATTTATATCTTTTATCTTTTATTTGTAGTTTCCAGAGGAAATGTAAAAATTACTACAATTGATAATTGTAAAGGCATTTCCAAATTTTTCATGTGGTTTTCTTAAACTGACTATGAATTAATTGTTGGTTATCTCTGATTTTTCTTTAATTATGTAATCGTACAGTTTAAAATTTCGCTGCAATTTTACCCAGGGGTGTCTTGTTTCCTCGGAAAAGAAGATCCCAGAATTCGCGAAGGAAAGTCGACAAAGCGCAAAAACTAGGGTGCCCAAATGAAATGGAACAACTAATTAACTTCAAAACTGAATCGTAAAATGTATACATACACTTTTTGAAAGACGTGGCTCTATACAAAACTCGGAAAAACTTTATTAATTAGTGTTGTCAGTAAGACTTGCCACATAAAGAGGCTTTTTATTTCAAATCCTATTGTCTCGCTTAAAAAAGCAGATTCCTTCGCGAAACAAGCAAAATGCAGTTGATATTAAAAAATAAATTTCAGGATCGTCCCCGGGTTTATTAACCCGCTGTGCGTGCGATACGCTTTAATAACAATAAAAAATTCAAAATGCAAAATAATCCACTTCCTTCTAACTACATTTTTATCATCCGAGTGCGTCGCTACCCCACCGTGTCTATTGTTATCTGTCCTTATACGATATTATAGGTGGTGCCATATGGCACTGGAGTGTACTTTACTGGAAATTCTCACAATTTACGAACCATCTGGCGCGAAAAGTGTTTGTCTTATCAACTGCGCTTAAGTTTTATCTTTCGCCTGTTACGTCAATATAGACTATTGTCTCAGATTACTTAAATTAACAATTTTATTTAATTCTACGTTGATTATTGATCTGAAGATTATATTGCTGTCTATTTCAGTTCAATTTCAGTTTATTTAAACTCTAAAGTGGTAAAAAAATAAAATATGCAGATTGTCAAGAACTGGATGGACTAAATGATAAAAAGTTTATTTCAAAATTTAGAACTTATTTCAAAATGTTGACAATTTTCTAAGCCAGCCCCTGTTAGCAAGACACTTTTAAGTGACGGAGATTAGCAAAATATAAACCTAGGGAAAAGAATAAATGGGAAACGTCTAAGAAGTAAGAAGAGATATAATTAATATTTTTTCTATAAAAATTCAAATTTGGCACAAGTTGGAACTTCTACTTTCAAGTGGGAATTTTTATTTTTAAATTTGAAATTCTGACCTTAACTTCAGTCTAAACAATTTCTATTTCAAATTGAACAGCTTAAAATATGCCATAATTAATACAATATTAGCTGCAGTGGTCTTCAAAATTTGCTCTAAATTTGAATTTCCACTTTAAAATTCAAATTATTACTTTAAATTGTTCACAATGATGTTAAAATTGGAATTTTTATTCTAAAGATGGAGTTGGGGTTCGTTTCAGCTTTATAACGAAAATTTCCGCTTTACACTAGAAATTTCAGTAGTAAAATCTATAGTAGTAGGTACCTATACTCATATTATATTGGTTTTGAAATATGAATATTCAATTGCAAATTTCGACTTTAAACAAGCAATTTCAGATGCAAAATTGCAAAATGCGATTCAAATTTAATATTTTTTGCTTCAATGTTAAAATGTTAACGTTATAGTTAACTTGTTTGTCTTAAAGTTAAAGTTTTTACATTAATTATTAAGTAATCTGTTAAAATTCGAATATTAAGGTTAATTGACTTCAATGTTAATTAAGTTCACACAATTTGGTAAATCAAAACGTAATAGCAGCATTATTTTTCTCAAAGTTTTACGCAACTCTGAACTAAAAATTTTATTATAACTGGAAATGTATGCTGTATGCTTAAAAATTTCGACACTAAAATTGAAATTTGGCTGTAATTTAATAATTTCGACTCTATACTGCAAATTTAAATATAAGCTGAATGTTTTACAATTAAAGTTAACATTTCCACTTTATTCAGATTATAATATTATTATTCCCACGTGGATATTTTAAAATTAAAGTTAAAATATCCACTTTAAAATTAATTTCTCAATTTCTCCAAAAAGAGATTTTCACTATAAATATAAATTTCTGCTTTAGAGTGAAAATACGAGAATTAGAAATTTTTTTACTGTTTAATCAAAACAAATAATGCAATCTGAAATTTCTAATTTCTAAATTGCGAGAGAATTTCATTGTAGAGTGAGAATTTTTGTATTAAACTGGAAATTATAGGATTAAAATTTCTAGTTTAACCAAAGCAAATACTGCCAAGCTGAAATTTGGATTTTAAGTAATTTTATTGTAATCTCGAATTTTCGTTTCTAAACCGAAAAAAGCTTTAAACCGGTAAGCTTGAAATTTCTATCGATATTTAAAGTTTGATCAGAAGGAATATTACTTTAGGCAAGGCCGAAAATGGACATTGAAGGTAAAATTTCGACATTAAAGTGAATTTCTAAATTTCGACTCTAAATGAAAGATTTATTCTAAAGTGAGAATTACTCCTTTAAATTGGAAACGCCTGAATTAACATTAATTAACATTAGGGCTTCACCAAAAAAAATACTACCAAGCAAAAATATTAACGTTGAATTTTAGTTAATCCCGCAATTTCTGCACTGAAACGAACATTTCGGCTGGTTAAATTGGAGATTTTCGAATTCATGACATTTAGAGTTTAATCAAAGAATTCTATTTTAAACAAACCCGAATAGTTGACATTGTCTGTCAAATTTAGATTATAAAATTAATCTAAAAAACAACTTTTAATTGATAATTGATATTAATAATTATAACATTTTCATTTTAAGTTGAAGGATTCGAGATTAAGATCAGTATTTCGACTGTAATCAGTATTTAGAGTTTCACGTGGTTTTTCTACTTTTTCTTTAAACAGCAATACTATTTTGGACCACGTAAACCAATACAATTCATGGAAATGGAAATGGAAATAAATATACAATAATATTGTAATATCACAAATAAATCACAATAAAATTGTGTATCATGGTCCGTTTACGGTTCGTTTACAAATGCTACTGGACACAATAAATCGCGGAAAACTTCAATTGTGATTGCTAATAGCTACTCCGCTACTCTTAATTAGTTTATTTATAGTGAACGTTTTATTTTTATTGATTGGCTATTGTATTTTTCTGGGTAACCCATGCAGCTTTTATTCTTCTACAAATTAAAAGAACAGTGATGAACCTCATACTACAATACAATTTTAGTTTGTACTTTGGATTTTCCAGGATTTTATTCATAGGTACTTTCAGAGAACTCTCGGATAAAAACCACGAGATGTATCGTTTATTTTATACGCATTAATATGTTTCAATTTATTGGGATTGACTTCCAAAAATAAAAAATATATTTTATTTTCGTTTTCTTCCTAAACAGTGAACTAGTTATTTCGAGTCTAGACTTTCAAGGATTTCATGAATCAGCATTACCGTCATTGTCAACTAAACAACAATGTAAAACAATTGCAGTTTTTTTTTGAATGCACGAAGTGACCAAATTTCATGACATAATACATAACATCGATGGTTCCCCGCTTATCGGCGTTTCAGATATAAAAGGGAGGCAGGATATGATCTGACCATGTGGTTATCAGTTTTCTGATGGTATGCAATCTACAAAGGAACCTTCAGCGATTTGTTTGCTAGTTTAGTCATCAGCATGGCGCCATTGTCGATCAACTTCCGAAATGGCGACGTTTTAATTAAGATACAGAAAATTCTTCCCGTGCATTTCATTAACGAAACAGCCAGGAAGTCTCTTATCGAAATCTTATTTGCGGTTTTTAGAATGGCGTTGCGTCAAATTTTAAATGTCATTAGTGCATTAAAATGTAGATAAGTAGTGGCAAATTGTAATTTTACTTACGTAACTTATTTTAGTGAATCATGGCATTCGAGGACACAGTCTTGCTTTTGGAACTAAATTTTTGTTTTGAAATTTTCTCTAAGATTTACGTTAATGTAATCATTTCAAGCTTTCCAGGGGAATTATCAGAAATTCCCTGTGACTTCTAGTAACAGTTCTACGTCACGATATCCATTGATGTATGTGTTCTGATGACACTCTTAAGCAAGATTGGACTGGACTGATAGGAATATTATGTTTGCTTCAAATAAACTCATCTATCATCTAAGTGAATTTGTATAAATCTATATCTACTGCAAGACACTTTTCGGTTGTACCTATATGCTATCGAGAGATATTTGGAAATACCATTGAAATTTCAAGAAGTGTCTCTTTAACCTATGCTGCGACTTTGAATATTTGCTTTAGTAAGAACCATTTCCGATTTCAGCCGATTGTTAATAAAGTCACGCCTGCGCGTCACATTTTTCGACTCTTGTACTTTGAAGAGCAAACCTGATTAAGGAATAGTAAAATATCAAAGAACTGTATGTTTCTGCTAGATAAGTAACGATTTAAATCTGTTTCAGAAATAGCGATTAAGAAATTTTTCGACAATCTTTGGCTTAAATTTTCAAGAGAATTCGTAAATGTGTTACTTCCTACCACATTTTATTGTATTGTAAAGAATATAATACAAAACTAACAATTCTCAATTGCGTTATTATATCAAATATGTGTTTTATACCTGAATCAGGAAGATCCACTTATGATGTTTATCAATAAATAGAAATTTTAAGAGGGGCCTTGATTATTAGCAGATATTTCTAATGGGTTTGCAATTCGACGCTATGGTCTATTGGGTGTCTAGAGAAGACCTGATCGAGGTATTTTCTGAACATTTTATGTGGTATAAAAGACATAATACTGACATATGAGGAATTTTAAATGGGTTTTTACAAATTATGCGAATGTTTATACTTATTTACTTTAGGAAGAAGCGCTTTTCTCCATATTTAACTCTCAAAGAAGTATTTTCTATACAAAAGGTGTGCCGACTATGTCTGCTTTTGAAACCTTAGGAGCAGAGCTGATGAAGAAATATTTAGACCGAATTAGCAAGACTTTTTTAAACAATAAATATGTTTTCTTACTTATTTCAGAAAATTAGTTACTGGTCTTTACATGGTAGTTTGCCTCAAGATGATCTTTAAGTACCTACTTTTGATTTCAAAATTTTGCGAAGAATATCATTCGAAAGCACTTATTGATACATTTATTTATCCTGTCAACGTTACAATATTGAAAAATCAAAAATTGTAAACTGTTTTCTTCTGCAAATTATGTCAAGTTTGCACCAAGAAGATCTACTCTAAAACTTGAATTTTTGAATCCAGTATTGACATCAGAAGAACTGAAAGAGGTTGTCAAATATTTGAAGGAAGCAGCAGATATCCAAGGACTCAAGATTAATGTATCTAAAACAAAATATATGATTACCACAAAAGATGTAAACAGATTCAAAAATGTTAAGGAAATTACAGTAAATGAAAAACCGGTATGAACGTGTTGGAAATTTCAAATACAATAATTAATGAAAGAAACGACATAGAAGAGGAACTGAAGGCTAGAATTTCGGCGGGAAATAGATGATATTTCGGTATAAGGGATATAATCACCTGAAAAACGTTATCAGTTAAAAATAAAGTAAAAGTGTACAAGACTGTGATAAAACCGGTAGTGACTTATGGGACGGAATCTTGGTGTCTAACACAGAATGAACTTAAACAGCTGGACACGTGGGAACGTAAAATATTAAGAAAGATATACGGGCCAGTGAATGAGAACGGTCTGTGGCGCGTCCTAACAAATAGTGAAATCAGGACACGGTACGGAGAAGCAAGCATATCCAACGAGATTAAAAGCATGTGGGTAAGGTGGCTGGGACACGTTGAGCGAATGCAACAAACAAGAAGATCAAAGAAGATACTGTAAAACAAACCGGAAGGTAGGAGAAGTAGGGGTAGATCGAGACTAAGATGGAAGGAAGAAGTAGACAAGGACCTAAGAACAGCTGGAATCACACAATGGAAGCAGAGAGCATCTAACAAAAGAAAGTGGAGGAAAATTGTATCCGATGTTAAGAATGGCGAAGAGTAAAGAGTAAAACCCACTCTCTGGTAATCATGCCAAAGGTTGAGGCGCGAGTGACGACCGCATCTTGTAAAACAGCAGTCTAGAAAGCCTTTCGGGAGACCATGGCCCCTTGATGATCGTAGCGCCAAGGAGTAAATTGACATTGGTCGATTTTTATACAGAATTCAGCTCAAAGAAGGCTATATTGCATGTGGTATTGAAACCTTTGAGCAGAGACCAGTTCGAGGTAGTCTTATTTTAAGGCGTCTTAAAACATGTAGCATTATATAGTAGTAGTATTATATTATATAGTATAGATGGTGTAAAACGTTTCCTACTCCTTCCTTCAACCAAATATATGTTTCCTTAGTTTTCTTAGTTCCTCAATTTACAACTTTAACATTATATTCTTTTGTGGGATCGACTGTGTTTTATTCAACGACGTATTTACCCTATCCCATTATGAGAACGATGGATTTCAACGAGGTTATTTCCTTAGTTTGTCGCCGAAATATTAATTTCTGATATTGGTCAAAGTTTTCTAATAACGTCTGTTTTCGAAATTTTGATCCAATTGTAAGGCTTCTAAACACATTTTGTAGCACTGCAAAATATGTAGTGTTTACTTTAAGCATTTTATGCTACTTACTTCAAATAAAGATATGAATTTTGGTGCTTGCTTCAGCTCACTTAGTTGACTTAGGTAAAGCAGTTTTCACCACAAAAGGGTTCCTGATCACACCTGATTCCAAAATTTACAGTAGATGAAATAAGCAATTGCGAAAAAAAAGTGTCGTATTTTTTTCACCCGTCTTCATAATTTATCGCTTCATTCTTCATTGCTCTAATACTTATCCCAATTCAATCCGTCGCCGTTCCCTAGAGGTCCCTTATTGTTTGCGTTATGCAAATCCATTTAAACCGCCACACATTCACAAGCAGTGCTTATTATTTATTAGTTTGTGTTCTCGAAGGCGTCATTATCTTAAGTAGCAGTTGTTCTAGCGGAAGCAGAATCAGTGTTTTAATTTGATAAGACAACTCCGCCGCGTCTTAATTCTCTCAACTACTCTTTCCCGTGCGTGACCAGAATGTGGGAACATTCGTCACTTTGCAGTTGGCACTGACTAGTGGTGTCTTCAATGCCAAACGACGTTAGTAAATTAACCTAATAGCGCTTTGGCTATGGCTTTACCTCGAAAATTACATGTCTGGCCTTAAAACGGGCTTTATGTTGTTAGCTCTGGAAAGTTTTGTCCCTAAGGAGACCTTAAATTTGAAAAAAAATCTGTTGTAAATATTTGTTTTTATGGTTTAAATTATTTAGTATCAATTAAACATTATTTTAAATATTATGTAGACTAATTATAAACATTAAATTAAGGAAAACAATTTTACATTTTAAACTGAAGGTGAAGCTTATCTGCTTATGTAATACAAAAATATACATTTCCGGTCATGCATCATAATATGCAAACACGAAATGTTAAAATTTAGAGCAACCTTGGAAACAGTACTGAGTGCTACATATTGCAATTCAAATTGAGTTCTGTAATAAAATAAATTTGTATTAGCGCGAATGAAAATACAAACATGCTAGGAAATCATCAGATTTATTATTGTAATGCAATTCAAAAATTTTATTTTTTAACTAATTCTGTAAATTTTTTCTCTTCTTCTTCTTTGCTCAGACGTTTATCCATTTCTGGATGTAGTCCTCCCCTAGACTTTTCCATGCGCCTCGGTCTGCCGCTCTTCTTTTCCAGTAAATTCTGTAAATTTCTAGGTAGATTTATTTTCTAATTCAGAATTTGCTTTTCCATAATGTTAATTGCAATTAAATCCGTGTCTTATATCGTGGCTAAACACCGACGCCGGAGAGGAGACTTCGTTAATGTATTGGGGTTTTATTTCGATACGTATTATCTAAACAACTCTGAATAATATCTTTCTGTGCAAAAAAATTCCTTATTCTCTTGCTTTTGTGTTATTAATTAATTTTCTCTTGGCTTTTTGCGATTTAAAAAAAACGTGAAGCAAAACGTATCTTACTATAGCTACAAATTCAACAAATTTTAATCAATAATATTTAAGGAAATTCTGTTACCTAAAGGAACAACACGAAACATATTTTTCAATATAATATTTTCTCTGGAAATGTTAATAACTCTATTACAATTGTATATTTTGATAATATTTCCATATAAATATCCAATCCAGCAAGCGATTTCTTGTATAATTTTACTCATAAGTACTTTCTGATGCTCAGACTTTAGATCGATTTCAAATCCTAGAGCTGTGTACTACCTGGGAAGTTGGTTAAATTATTGTCTACCGTAATTCCAAATAATATTTTGAACAATTGAATCCATATTAACAGCGCAAATACGTGTATTGAAATTTTATTCACCCTTTTCGGAAAATATCTTATGCTAATGCTGAACATAAATGCCAAAGGGTATACCGATTAATCTAGGCTAACTTTATGTTTTATAAAATTTGAACAATTTTCTGTGTTGGTCCTGTTTAGTGCATATTTTTCTCATTTTTATATTATTTTTAGATTTGTTTCTTATGTATGGAATAAAGATTAATGCTGCGAGGTAGATTATTTCATCCTAAAATAAACTAATCTTTAATAATGCTATTTCCTAACTCTTTTTGCATTAGACGGGTTCCTTGTACTAAAGCTTTTTTTTCCATTCATTCATAAATTACTTCAGGGGGTGCGGGCGCCCCTTACATACTAAACATTCAGGCAACATTCATTCTAAACTTAACTAAGTGAAATACGGTTGCCTTAGGCGGCCGATCGGACCGCATTTCACTGTGACCTCGTCTGACAGCGCGTATTCGCACTGCCCCATCGAGGTCCCCCTGTTACTAGGTAAAGCTTAACACCACCGCCAGAGGTAGGCTAATTTTGGATATTGGCTAATCTCTAAAAATCTTTTAAGTAATTCTGAATAGTATTTCGCTTTGGTGTATTTGTAGCAATTACCAATTACCAAATACTATTTTGTTGTATTTGTGTATTTACATTTTTATCCTTTTTGCGTTCTGTTTCTTCCTTTTTTCTATCCAACAGCGCACGGTTTTCATAATTTTGTATCAGCTAGTACCCCGAAGCTAGAAAACGAATTCGTACACCTGAAATTTGTATATGCTATATGCTTTATATTAAGTGTAAGTATTTCTTCTTGTTATCAAAACTGTTTGTTTCTACTGAAGTTAAGCATTCGTGCTACTTCCAGAAAGAAAATTTGCAGAATCGTTTTCAAGGCAATTGCAAAAACTTTTTTACATGTCTTTGCTAGCCAAAGAAATAACTTTTTTCATTATTATATATTTTCAATCTGTTCTTCGGAGTATTTTCTATTGATAAGCTGATTATTTTAACATACCTACCCACTGAAATTTAAAATAATAAGTTTCGAATCGAATTGAATAATTGATTTTACTGTTATAGAAAAATTTTGCCTAAATCCTGTAATTCAGCAGTATTGGTATGAAATTTCTTAACAATCAATCTTTAATGTCCTTCCACTTCGACAGATCTATACTTTGTGCAGCTGCATTATACGATAGTAATTTACCTTGAATAAAGGTGTTTTAAAATTTCGTTTACGTTTAGGTGAAGTGGACTTAAGAATAACCCTCAATCAGACCCTAGGTTTAAAATTTCCACTATAAAAATTGCCTGAAGGTATAAAAATTTACATACGAAATTAGTTAAATTTAAATTGAAATTTGCTTTTCTGCACAAATAATCTCGATCAATCTTAATTAGTAGCTCCATTTCCGCAAATTAGTAAGTAAAATGTATATTAAAATGTCTATTCAAACACAATTTTTTTGGTGTAACAGGACTCCTAAATGTTACTGCCTGAGTAGACGGACGCCGGGACGCCTCTTAAAATTCACACTGCAATAAATTCGTTCGAGAGGCTACGCTAATTAGAACAATTAAGCAATTAACACATGTTTACACATGTAACCTTATGAGAATTCGAGCGCCGTGCCACAAATACGACCGTATAATATTTCGTTTAAATGCTTCTTCCGTTTTTCTTCAATTCCAGAAGCCGGATGCGCGCAGTTAACGGGTGTGACGCGAAGTCATCACTTAAAACTATAATAAGATATGTAACCGCGACCGCAATAGGCGAGCTAATTTTAATACAAGCCGCAATAAACTTGGGAAAATTCGCTCGTGGGACTTGTCATCGTCTTCGCCCTTTTCTTATCAGATATTCCAACCTTTGAACGTTTGCGGTTTGAAATAGTAGACATGCGGGGACATTACACGAAAATTTCTGTTAATAACGGAAAATTAAATATATACAGTCATTTAAAGAAAATATTTCTTTTTGCAATTTTTCTAAAATGTGTCTATGTAGGATATTTATATAACATGCAGAAAATCATTACAAGGTGCGTTCAAGAAATATAAGAAAGTAAAAAGTTAGTACGAGTATGTTACCGGAAATGCGTCGTTAGAGCGGTACTCAACTGTTTGTGTTATATTGCTGGCTCAACGATTATTTGAATTTTGTTATTGTGTAGATCTACATCTTATGAAACACTATATATATATTGCTGTGATATTATAATGGGGGACTTAAATGTTAATTGAGCAAAAGTACCATCTAAAAGTTCTGTTGTGTAAATTACTAATATTTAAAAAAATGGGATTTGACGGTATGAAAATTTTCCCATCTGTCATAATTTTGAATTCTATTGGTAGTCAAAGAAAATTGAGAATAACTTTTGTTTTTGTTTATGTTTGGGGGTTCGGTTTTTCTTTTTTGGAATTGTTAATTTGAAATATGATAATGAAATGTGATAATTTAAGAAGACAATAGAACATAATCAGATCAAATGTGAGTTTTAATTCACGCTATGGAAATGGTTGAGCATGATGCGTTAGGAACAGCCTGTTGTCTATACAATAAGCGGAACCAACCTGGAATGAGATGAATGCAGTCTTGGCGCTTGAGGAGCAGCTTCCCAGAGGCATTTAGTGTGCCCATCTTCAGTAAAAAGGTTGGTGCTGTTAGAGTTTTGTGTATTCGGGTAGAAGCCACGAGAGGAGACATTTCTCATATACCCTGTGATGATAGTTTCATGTTTTGAGCTAGCTGACGTTAATATTGTGCTATGATTTTTTAATTACGTAAGCTAGTTATAATCGAAATTTGCAAATAGTAATTAGTATGTGGCATATAATGACATAGCAATATATTGGAATATTTGAACAAAATATTACTAAACTATCCTAAATTTACAATTTTCACCAGATACAGATTTAGGTGAAAAATAAAAAAATATGTTTCATGCAATAATTCAAGTGACGTTTGTTAATGTGAGTAGTGTTTGTCAGCAACGCACTAATAAGTTTCTGGTGTTTAAATTTGATTCTGACTTTTAAAACTTCAATTTTGAAATGGCTTTTGTTGTTGAAATCCGTCTAAGTTTATCAAAGCGCGGTCCTACAATTTTTATGTACTGAAGGTGTGCGACCATTGCAGATTCATACGTGAATGCAAGCAGTGTAAGGAGATGCATGAATTGCGTACTCAATTGTGAAGGAATGGTGCCGAAAATTTAAGAATGGAAAAAAGGGGACTATGGATGAGCCGCGACCAGGTGCGCGGTGCACTGCATTAACAGAAAACAATATAAATCTAATAATTTAAATGATGTTTGTTAATGTTAGTAGTGTTTGTAAGCAACACATTAATAAGTTTCTGGCGTTTGTATTTGATACTGTCTTTTAAAACTTCGTTTTTGAAATGGCGTTTGTTCTTGAAAATCCGAAGTTTGATCAGCGTGCGGTCCTACAACTTTATGATGTTGTGCAGCCATTGCAGATTCATACGCGAATGCAAGCTGTGTATGGAAACGCACGTACTGCGTACTCAACTGTGAAGGAATGTTGCCGAAAATTTAATAATGGAAAAGAGGGAACTATGGATGATCCGCGAGCAGCTGCACGGTGTACTGCATTAACACAAAACAATATGGCATGTGTGGAAGGCCTTATTAGAGATAATCGTCGAATTTCAATTAGAGAAATTTCAGAAAATGTTAGTGCAAGTTTAGGATTTGTCCATAGTATTGTCGTAATTTGGCTTACAGCAAAGTTTGTTCGCAATGGATTCCTCGTCTCTTGTTTAATGAACAAAAATGCTTGCGAATGCGCTTATCTCTGCAACACCGCACCAACTGTAGGCAAAACGGTGATGACTTTCTGCTGTCAACAGTTGCTGGTGACGAAACTTGGTGCCATTTCTACGAGCCATCCAGTAAGTTATCGTTGATGCAGTGGAAACATTCAGCCTCACCACCACCGAAGAAGTTTAAAGCCCAACCTTCTGCAAGCAAGGTGATGTTAAAATTTTTTTTCGATTGTGAAGGATCCTTGTTGATAGAATTTAAAGAACCTGGAATAAATGTCAATGCAAATAAAATGAAACTTGGAATAAACTTCATCAAGCAATAAGACGGAAACGTCTAGAAAAACTTAAGCGTGGGGTCATTTTGCTGCACAAAAATGCTAGGCCTCATGTTGCTAATGCGATAAAAGAAAATCTTTAACGAATGAAATGGAGGGTTTTAGAGCAGCCACCCCATAGCCCGGATCTATCGCCTTACGATTTTCATATTTTTGGACCGCTGAAAAAGGTGCTAAAAGGTCGGCATTTTGAGATAGCCGTGGAAGATTTCTTCAATCGGCAGCCACAAGAATTCTATGGGCAGGATGTACTCCGGTTAGTAAAACTATCGAGGAATGCAATGTTGAGATGGGTTACAGATTTTAACGCTGGTAGCTTTGTAAGATCAAGATCAGAGAATATTGAAAGAGTCAGAGTAACATTTCAGCAAAGTCCACAACAGTCTGCAATTCGACATGCACTACAGATATCAAACCAGGACTTGAGATTCCACTCGTACAAAATACAGACTGCCCAGTGACTAAATGAGAATGATAAGGTTCCTCGTTTTCTTAAGTTTTGTAGACAATTGTTAGAAATAATGAACGAACATGCAGAAGTTCTCAATAAATGAATCATGTCAAATGAAGCCCCCTTCCATCTCACTGCGGATGTAAACAAATATATCTTTCGTTACTGGGCAGTAGAAAATTCAAGAGAGCTTCATGAAAAACCTGTTCGTGATCGATAGGTGACGATGTGGTGTTAAGTATCGACTTTTCGTGTAATTGTTTGACCAAAGCGTTACAGTTATTTCTGATCGCTATGTTCCAATAGTAGAAAATTGTGTTATTTGGAGCTGCAACGAATGAGACAAAATAATGCTTGGTTTCAACAAGATGGTGCTACTGCACATACAGCAAGACAGACTATGAATGTTTTATGTCGCATGTTTCCTTATCGCCTAATTTCGAGGTTTGGCGACATTGCTGTCCGATTTAACAGCTCCCGATTTCTTTCTTTGGAGTTTTTGAAGTCTAAAGTTTAACACACACGTCATCAACCACTTCAAGAGCTGAAAAACGAAATTCGGGATGAAACAATCTTGTTAAACGCTAACGAAGGCTTACTTCAGTGCATTTTGTTGAATTTCCAAAGCAGAATGGTGGTGAACAAATTATACATGTCATCTTCTTCTTAGAGTGCTTTTCTCTTACGTGACGGGGCGATCTTCCCTCCTATGCCTGTGTTGCGCGTTTAGAGTGCCACAGACATAGAGGCCCTACAGCTTAATATGGGCTCCGAACTACGGGAGGTGTTAACACTTCTATTCCAGAGAAAATTTACTAAGAAGAATAGGTGTCATATTTGGGCGCTAAAAGTGTTAAATATATAAGAATATAATAAATAAATAAAAAAAAGTTTCAATTTCC
>JABXWE010031546.1:0-12150 GCA_014611495.1 Limonius californicus | reverse complement strand
AAAAAAAAAAATCAATATTTTTTGATTGTAATGAATTTTTGGATTTAGCTTATTTGGGCGATTCTGAACTACTTTTATTAACAAAATTTTCTTGTAGAAAAATCCCTAATACGACTTCTTCAATCCAAAATTTCATTACAAACAAAAAATATAGAAATTTTTTATAAAAAGAAATTTTCAATATTTTTTGTTTGTAATGAAATTTTGTATTTAGCTTATTTGAACGATTCTGAACAACTTTTATTAACAAAACTTTCTTGTAAAAAAATCCCTAATACGACTTCGTCAATTTTGCTGTTTATTTTAAATCGTAGTAGGCTAGCATTTCACCGTGAAGGGAAAGTAACATACTCTTAAATTACAGTTTAGTGAGAGGTATAATCAGAAAAAAGAAACTTTTTGAGTCGATAATATATAAACAAAATACTGGGGTGGTGCAGTCTACAGTGAGACACACTGTAAATACAGGGAATTTTTCTTTTTAGTATACATAGCCTATGTATAATAAAATTAATCTTTATTTAGTGTCAAACAATTGTTAGAAAATTTAAATCAGAGGGATGCGTAATAAATAAAAACTGAAAGTAATCACGTTTTAACCGAAGAAATGAAATTAAATATTTTATGCTACGTTGAATAATAATAATTAAAAAAAGGTTGCGATCGCCGGGAATTGAACTCGGATCAACTGCTTGGAAGGCAGCCATGCTGACCATTACACCACTTTGCGGCTGATGTATGTGTTTTGTACAAAAGAAATATAATGTGCACGGGACTTTACGGAAACATCATCCTGTCGATTTTTATTTAATAAATAAGTCATCATCTGCGTCCTATATACCTACAAAGTGAAATACTTATTTAATATAAACACTGCGTCAACATAACCTTCATGCTCAAATAATTCACAACTATAGTGACGTTTGTTTCTGATTTTTAGTTGTCGGTATAGTTGGTTGCATACACAATAGGCAAAATTGACGCATTTCTTTTAAAAGTATACATAGGCAATGTATACTAAAAAGAAAAATTCCCTGTATATATAATTAAAAATAATTAAAAACATTGTTAAAAATTTTATAATCCTTATAATCTGGGCCCGTGCAGGAGGAAAAGTTGTTGATTTATGCATTTAACCTCTAAGAATTTCTTGCTCATTAGATATATCTCTAAACGACATGTTTACCTATGATTATTGCGTCAACCAATATTTCGACTTTGTAAGTAATTTTTTAAAAATTGCAAGTTTAAACAAATGTTTATGCTTAAATCTTCAACTTGTAAACTATTTTCATACATAGTCACCATTCGAATTTAGACATTTATCTTATCTTGATACAAATGTTTCTGTACCTGCGACGTAGAACGTTGCCGCCTGTAATGTACACTAATTTTGTACTATCGTTTTGAGTTTGTCGTCGGCGAGAATACGAATACGACTACTTAACCGCTTCATGCACGGGTCAAATGTCAAAAATCGACCGTTTATGTACGGGTTTTTTTATTATGAATTTACCTTCTATGTGGTTGGGACATAATATAAAATTGAACATAACATAAAAAATCGTTTAAATTTTTAAAGAAAATTTATTAAAAAGAAAACACATAAAATCGCACCCGAGTTAACTCGTGTGGTATAATAGCTACAAAAACATCTAGATATCAGCTGCTGTATGATAGACTCTGAAACAGGGTGTCACACACAAGATCACATTGCAGTCAGGACAGTGATAACGCGATTCTCTTCTAATTATAACATATTATTGGATTTGGTTTATTTGCAGTTGGTGGTATGTACTCTGGAAAATGGCGTCTTGACAGTCTAATTGGCAAAAGTTGTGCCGAAGGATGCGATTTTTTGGAAGAAAAATCTTCTTGGTGATGTCTTTCCATGATGAGTTTCACAACTTCAAGCCTGTAAAAAAATAATATCATAGGTAATTTACTAAAATAAGGTGCTACTCTTACATACCTGTACAGCAATGCTGTCTTTGCGCCTCCAGTTTGTTTCATAACAGAAAGTTTTCCCCTCTGGAAACCTATCAATCCACCTTTTTTCAATTTTGTAGTTTTTAGTTCCTTTGGTACTTCTTTGCGTGTTACCTTCAGCGTTCCATATACATCAGTTTTATGCTTGATTAGACAATCAGCAAGCTGTGGGGAATTATAAAAATTGTCCATCGTTAGACAATAGCCTTGATTTAGAAGGGGTTTGGCTAAAGACATTACAACTTGGAAGGAGACAGGCATTTCTGCATATGCTTCATCAATTCCTGTATTTTTGCCTGTATATATGAAGAAGTTCCACACATAGCCTGATTTAGATTCGCATAGTAAATATGATTTTATACCAAATCGAGCTCGTTTTAGTGGTAGATATTGTATCCACCCCAACCGCCCTTTGTATAAAAGAAGGCTTTCGTCCATTGTTACGTATTTTTCAGGAACGCAAGCACCTCTAAATTTTTACAATATTATCGTATATTGGCCACATTTTATTCAATTTCGGATTAGGATGAGTATCCGCATCATAATCTTTATTGTTTGAGAAATGAAGATATTTCTTTATTTGCTTAAATCTTTTGCCTGGCATAATTTGCGAAAAAAACGGAGATTGAAGAAGGGGGTTTTTGGACCAATAATAACGAATTTCCGGCATTTTTACCATGCCCTTTAAAATGTAAAATCCAAAATATACCTAAGTTCTGAAGAACCTACAGGTTTCCATTTAGCTTTATTTCCTTGGCATTGTGCTTCGTACCTATTGGTTTCTTGTACAATGAAGTCAATAAGTTCATCGTCAATAAAGTATTCGAAAAACTGTATCAAATTTTTGTTTTCGTCTAGGTACTTGTAAATTGATTGTAGCTACAGCAATAAAAGGAAAAGCTGGAGGTGCAAAGGTATCAGTATTTAGTTTGCACCACGTGCGTGTTAGTAGTAGACCTTCTCCAGAACCAGAACAACTACTTTCAGAATAACTATCTGGACTTGAATCACTCCCACTGATATTATCGTCACAGTTTGAACCGCTTTCTTCGCCATCGAAATAAAGCAGGAAAAACACGCGAAATAAATAGGTCAATGAAGTGCATATACACGACGTAACACAAGCACGTTGTGGGGTATACTAACGTTTTGGCCGGCTATTTTTTCCTGATGAATAATTCCTAGGGGAGGGGGTACCTTCCTGCACCTCGTTTCGAGTTGAATCGGGTGAGCGGTAGAAGTACAGTAAAATTTAAATTTGCCCGTGTTAACTCGGGTGAGCGAAAAATGGAACCATGCATTTACCCGAGTTAATTCGGGTTAGTGCATGAAGCGGTTAAAAAATGATTTGCCGAAGAGGTGATAGTCACTCGGCGATGCGTCCGAACTGTATGGCGATGGTTAAAACTTTCTCAACCAAATAGCTCAATGAGTTGCACAGTGAGAGCTGCCGCGTGCCATCAGGCTTTATTGTGAAGAAGTACGACTTCAGATGTTAGCAATCCTCGCCTTTTGTTATGAATAGCTCATCTCAACTTTATTCTAGTAACTTAACCATCAATACACCTTTCCTGTCGCATAGAACAGTAGTCATATGCTTTCGGTTCTTGAACGTATGGATGAAATTTTTGGCTTTGCACGCCACTGATTGTTGCTTGGTTTTAATATTTGTATACGAAATCTAAGTCTCATCGCCAGTTACAATGTGATTCAGGTATTCATCGCCATCCATTTCTAGCGTTGCAAAAAGGTTAATGCTGACGCTATACGCTGGTTGTTATGAACATAAGTAAACATGTTTGGCATCCACTTCGCACAAAGTTTTTGCTACTGCAGCTTGTTCGTGATAATTTCATATAGTGCTGTACGTGAAAATTTAGAAAGATTTGCTGCCATTTCCGAAATCGTGAAACCCCGAATTTTCTTGCTTACTTTATTTACAAGATCGTCGTTGATAACCGAAGGTCGTGCGCATGTTTACTCGGTTATTTTTGAATTTTCTATACAAATGTCTGGCCTTTCTTTCGCTCATGATACCTGAACCTTGCATATTTGAAGGTAAATTGCGTCAGCCGTTTTTTTCACAATTGGAGGGATTTTCAATCCTGTGTTCATTTTAGGCCTTTTATTATACAACTGATTACAAAGACAGAATAACGGTAAAGTGATTTGTGGCAAGCTCATCCACCACTAAAGCACCCCCACAATGCGCCAAATTGCCTACGCCCCTCATTCGGTGGGAACATTTAACGATCTTTTATTTCCGAATAAACCTCGTATTATTATTACACATATATACAAAAACAATAAAAATTTTTGAGTATGTATATAATGCAATGGTTGAGATTCTTTAAGAATGTCATTGTACCTTATTCCTGTAGGATATATAGAGGTTACTCGTCAAAAGACATAAATGTAAAGTAGCCAAAGAGCCATAAAACAGTCAAATGAAAACTACCCCAACCGATATATAAACCTTTAATTGGGATTACTTCGGTTAAACATGTTTTGAGCTTAACCCTAGAACTACAAAGTGAATTTTAGTAGCGTGGATTACCAACGGAGGCAATTTTTGCCTGCGCAGATTTCTTGCTGCAGCTTTGTCAATGTAGGTACACTTTTAACACAAAATAATTACAAATATCATTGAAACATCTCTTTACAACAGCAATACTTTTTGAATTGGTTATTTATTGCATTAAGGCAAAAATGTACAAAATAACTCAGATTAAAAAGAAGCAATGCCTACTTAAAGCATCCTAACGTAATACTTAGGAGAGGAAACAAATGCCCGCCCTATAGTTGCCACTGTTTTGGTTTAAAAGAGAGAGCTTCCTATAAAAAACATTTGTAGTGAGACCATCTAGACGTATTAATTGACAACTACATTGAGTTTGGAGTCATTTTAAGTAAACAATTCTATCTATAAGTAAAATTCCAAACCGCGGACAAATTTTGCCACCTTTGGTAGTTCTAGGGTTAAATTTAGATAAAAAGTGTTAGTAAGTATTTTCTTATATAGCGAGAAAAAATAACCCCAAGACTACACCTATATAATGCTCGTAATAAACACTTTCTGAATGTCGAGATTGCGAAAAATTTTAATTTGAAATATAAAAGAAAATGCGTTTGAACTTCGATGACTTAAGAATCTCGAAGATAATCTTGTTAGTAAAAGGTTCTAGTACTTCTTGAAAGAAAGCGTAAAGTAATCTAAGTGACATTTGATCACTTTCCCACAGATATAGGAATGTGAAGTTAGCTGGCAGCTCTAATGGACGGTAATGGGGTGGAATAGCTGGCTAGATCGTAACTTTGGTATCCTCTCTACCTTACAACTTCCGCAATAGTCTGCATTATGTGCATTCATTAAATGCTAGTGCCTCGTTCATTGTGACGCTATCTGTCAAAAGTTTTGGCAGTTACAAATTCAGCCCAAAATTATTAATCACAACACGTCATAGCAAATCTCAAATGAATGTAGGTTATTGAGTATACTGTTAGTATTTTATTTATTGTTGTTGGAAGACTTTATTAACAGAAATAGGAGATTTACATCTCTTTTTGAATAAATGTGTAATTAGATAAAATAGATCTCGTAGCTAAGTGGACACGGCCGTGGGTTCGAAGCGAGATGTCCTTACTTAGAATTAAGAGAATCGTCACAATATCTAGGTGGTTCTTTCTGTATCTTGAGGTAACACCTTAGGGTAATAATAAATGGCTGAAGCGTAGTGCAGGCCATACAATTATCCTTGTAATGCTGACCGCCCCTAGCAAAACTAACAGTTATGGCTACTTTCTCAAGGCGTCGTGACGCTGTAAACTGTTATCTGCAGTTAGGTAAATGAATGCCTTCGTTAGGAAGATGTTGTTTAATTAATATGTGACTACAGACAGATTAAATACCAAGTTTCAAAAATACATATCCATGACAGTTATAATACACTTCGAAGTAAAGTAAAATCCACAATTCTTTTCGTATTAAATATATGATGCTATTCTCCTCGTCACTGTTTATAATTTTATACAGAGAGTCAATTTAAGAAGATACGATACGATACGATACGATACGATACGATACGATACGATACGATACGATACGATGTATATGTTATACTGTAGAAGAAACTGAACATCTTCAGAAAATGTTTGTACAATATGCAGGGGTAATCATAATGAGTCATAAGGTAGCATTCCTCAATCAACCCCCTACGTTCTAGCTACCTCAAAAATATCTTCAATAGGTAACATACACCTTGTGATACCTAACTAAAAACCTCTTGGAAAATGCAAAATGCAGTAGCAGCAACCCTTTTCTCCCAGACTCGTTATGAAAAAAAAATTAAAAATAAAACTAAGATTCTCCACACATTATTGCAATTAAAATAAATAAATATTGGATTAAAGCTTCTAGATGAGTTTCATTGCTCTCTAGGTAATACTAAAGACTAATGGGGTCAAATTTGGAGATCTTGCGGGCCATTCTATTGGTTTTTCAGTTTTATTTTTTTCCTAAATGAGTATAGGGAAAAGAGGTTGCTACTGCTGAATAGCATTTTCTAAGAGCTTTTCCATTAGGTGTCACAAAGTGGGTGTTACCATTTGAAATTTACTTTTTGGGGCATCTGGAGCCTTAGGCGTTGATTGGGAAAGGTTATCTTATTAGTCATTATGATTCCTCCATGTTGAAGAAAGGTTTCATAGAACGGTTCAATATCTCTTCTACTTCCAGAGATATAACATATTGTACGTTTTCTAATTGTAACCCTGTATGTTTTGAAAAGCATACATATCTTCAAAATGAAATTCAAACAAACATTATTTTTAAATAAATGTTTTGTATGTTATACAAAATATTGATGCCATATGAGGGGATAGGAACATGTTGCAAGTGTAAGTATAGTATATCTTAACTATTAAACCATTATTCGGAAATCTTAAAATCCATTCAAACAAAAAGTTAATGTATTATGTGTGGCATTTATTGAGTACCCCGTTACAGGGAAGGAATAAGGAAGATATAACTGTGGAATAACTTTAAAACGGTCAGTATGCGGTTTTAAAGTTATTACACAGTTACATCGTCCTTCACACTGATTATGCTTATTAATCACTTCAGCTGATCTTTTGCTCATATTTGAAAACATGATTTTCTTGCATAATAATGCTAATAAAACAAGTTTGTAATCGTAAAGTGTATGTATGTGATAAAGGTATAAGTATTTCTGCAGATCTTAATATCTGAGTCAGACAGCAACCGTTAACTTGAATAAAGTCGGGCTAATACGTGGTGCTTTCGATCTTGTGGCTTATAAGAATTAATTGAAAGTTACCCGGGAATTGCTACGAGGAATTCCACTTTTGTTTTGTATTATCTTAAAGCAGTATCTATTTTTGTACTATTTTTCAGCAGGATCCATTAATGACATCTTCCTTTTTCTGTCAAGGTGAGTATATAAGGTTATGGTGTATGCTCTCCAACATATGGAATTTTTAAGCATATTTGCAATAAAAATAAGTAGTAAAACAAAAATATTATTGTTTTAAACGTTATTATCTACAACTGCTATATTTCAACTTTTTTCCTTTTGTTCTAAAACGTTTTATATTATTCTTCTTCTTAGACTTCTTTATCTCTTACGAGACGTAAGGATCTTCTCTCCTATGCCTATGTTGCGCGTTTTTGGAGTCAGAGACATAGAAGACCTACAGTTTAACGTGGGCTCCGAACCACGGGAAGTGTAAACACTTCTACTCCAGAGAAGATTTACTAGGCAGAATACCTCGCTGGTTTGCCATTGCCTTGCGAGGGAGAACGGCCTTAAAAATCCGATGTTCCGGTCCGGGAACTGAACCCAGGACCTTCAGCGTTGAAGTCTAACGCGCTAACCTGTAGCCCACGCTCTTTATATTATTAGCGTTTAGATATTCACTTAGTGATTTTAAACAAAATTGTATACAGTTACACTTTCTGTTAAGATTGAAATTGATTATGCAAACTACGCATTACCGAAATTTTTCCTTTAGTATGGAAATTCTTAGAAACACCGAAACACCGATTTTCTTTTATAAATTCATTGGCTTATTATCCGGCATTGATAGATTGTGTTCATGTGATATCTATATGTTTTACGAGAAGTAATATAGAAAATTGAAAACATTTATATATGGCAGTAATTAAAATAAATAACCACATCAAGAAATAACAGCGGTAACAATATTGTAATACTAAATCAACTTTAAATAATATACATATAACATGAGGTAGCAAATAGCCATATTATTTAGTTAGATAGCTTCTCCCTCTTCCATCGCTTTGTCTTCATTTTCTGCTTCATCTTATTTTTTTAGGCCACAACCTATTAATTGCCAGCAACGACTAAGCTGCATTAGGTACACTTCGTTTCATATGAAATGCACCACCCATTAAAAATAAAGCTACGTGCTTGAAACTTTGCTAAAACAATGTTTCATTATTGCGTATGAAATGATCAGGTTTTCATAAAAAAAGATTAACAATAATAAGAAAACAATAACAACAACGAAAACAAAATTAATAATATGTAACATCGCCATGAACAGCAATGCAAGCATGTACTCGTCGTAGCATGCTTTCTATGAAGTGGTCTATATTCTCCTGGTGTCTCAGCTCGTCTAAGATGTTAGGAGTTCTTGGCAATAATCTTAGTCGCCGGCCCATCATGTCTTAAAGATGTTCGATCGGCGATAAGTCCGGTGATCGTACAGGCCAGGGAACATTTGCAATTGTGCTTGTTGGAGGTCCGTTCTGATAATGTTTCCAGTGTGTGGACGTGCGTTATCCTTTTGGAAAGTACCGTTTGGCAACATCTGTATGAATGGCACTAACACCGGTTCCAAGACATTATGAATATACCGATGAGCATTTAAAGTGCCTGGGACGAACACAAGAGGTGATCTTCTACCGAAACAGATCGCACCCCAAACCATAGCTCCAGGTGTTAAAGCTGTATGGTGTCTTTCAACAAGCTGTAGATTTCGTGTTTCTCCTCGATATCGACATACCTTTTGCGGCCGTCATTTGCCCACCAAGAAAATCTTGATTCGTCACTGAAGATAATGTCGTTCCATTGCTGATTCCAATGCTGCCGCTCTTGACACCCAGCAAGCTCAACAGCCTTGTGATGTGCAGATAAAGGAAGCCGTTGGAATGGACGGTAGGATCGCAGTCCGAAAGAAGAGATTCTTCTGTAAATTGTTGCTATTGACACGCTGCGGTGAAGAGCTCGCATCCAATATACAGCAACAGACCTTGTTGTTTGAAAGCGGTCTCGTGTAGCCATTCTTCGAAGAAGTCGACCTTCACGAACATTGCTGCTACGTGGAGGTCTACCAGTTGCACGATGTGGCTGAATACCTTCTTCTGACCAAGCAGACTATATTCGTGCAACTGTAGTGTGGTCCTTCTACCAATTTCACGAAAATAAACTCCAGCTTCTTTCATGCCGATAATTCGACCTCTATTAAAATCGAAAGTGTGCTTAAAATTTCTACGTTGTCTTACTGGAAACATTTTAAAACATTAATTCTGTCACAAAATGTAACAAAATATCAAAACAACTAATTAATGTTTATTAGATATTGTTTTGTTTCTAAGCAACAAGTTGATGAGGGACAGTAGACGAACACCACAGCCACTTGATTTTTTTAATGGAAATAGAGATCATTTCATACGCAATAATAAAACATTATTTTAGCAAATTTTCAAACACGTAGCTTTATTTTTAATCGGTGGTGCATTTCATATTAAACTATGCATAGTTAGTTCGTTTGAGCTAAACATATTATCACCCATCTTTGCTTTATAGAAACTTTATTCAACAATTTAATTGCAAATAATTACTGCAACAGTTAAGGCACGTATCCCATTGTTTTACTAACCGCAGTATACCTTGCTCAAACAATTCTTGTGGCTGCTGATTGAAGAAGCCTTCCACAGCTATCTGCACCTCTGCGTCAGACTTAAAATGCCCACCTTTTAACGCCTTTTTCAGCGGTTTAAAAATATGGAAATCGCAAGAGAAGATTTTCTATTCCCACATTAGCAACATGAGGCCTAGCATTGTAGTGTAGCAAAATGACCCCACCAGCAAGTTTTCCTGGACGTTTCCGTCTTATTGCTTGATGCATCTTGTTCAAAGTTTCATTGTACAGATTTGCATTGACATTTACTCCAGATTCCTTAAACTCTAACAGCAAGAGTCCTGAATGGTCGAAAAAAAAAATGATAACATCACCTTGCCTGCAGAAGGTTGTGCTTTAAAGTTCTTCAGTGGTGGTGAACTTGAATGTTTCCACTGCAGCGACGATAACTTACTGGATGACTCGTAGTAATGGCACCAAGTTTCGTCACCGGCAGCTATTGAAAGAAGAAAGTCATCACCATTTTGCCTATAGTCTGTGAGGTATTGCAGAGATGAGCCCATTCGCAAGCATTTCTGTTCATTAGACAAGAGACGAGGAATCCATTGCGAACAAACTTTGCTGTAACCCAGATTACGAACAATACTATGGACAGACCTTACTCCCGCTCCAACAATTTCAGAAATTTCTCTATATGAAATTCGACGATTTTCTCCAATAAGGCCTTCCGCACATGCCATATTGTTTTCTGCTAATGCAATACACTGCGCACTGGGTCGAGACTTATCCATAGTCCCATCTTTTCCATTCTTAAATTTTCGGCACCATTCTTTCACAGTTGGGTACGCAATACATGCATTTCCATACACTGCTTGCATTCGCGTATGAATCTGCAATGGTTGCACATCCTCAGCATATAAAAGTTGCAGGACCGCACGCTGATGAAACTTGGACGGATTTTCAACACGAAACGCCATTTAAAAATCGAAGTTCTAAAAGTCAGAATCAAATTCAAACGCCAGAAACTTATTGATGTGTTCCTTACAAACACTACTAACATTAACAAACGTAATTTGAATTATTGCATTTGTTTTCAAGGCTAAGTTAAACAAAGGAAGGGCTCCATAGGAAAAATACATGCGTTTGTGGAATACTCCAATTTTCTGCAACCCAAGTGGAAAAACGCATCCAAAACAAGGTGTAGGCAGAAGGGGCGTTAAGTTTATAGAGATTATATCAACTTATTATTTTGAAAATGTGAAATTAAATGATAGATTGAAAAACTCTAATAATTTATATAATTGGTGTGTAATACTATAAAATGTGATGCGCGAATGCCACCAGCGTGGAGTAGCGTTTACGGATATGCTTTGTGAAGAGAACTTTGGGAGTTCGAATCCTCTCTTTAGCTTTACTTTTTTTTTAAATTTTTTGTTGTAAGAATCGTTTTTTATCTATAAATCCAACTGTGTTATTATTATCTAAAAACACAGTATACAAAAATACATGGATTTTTGGTTTTCATAAATAACAAAATAATAAAGCAGTTTCATTTAATTGTTAACCGTTACCGTTACACATTTAATAATAACAATTATATCCTTTAACGCTAATTGTTAAAGTAAATAAAAATTCAAATTAAATCGATTTTCGAATGAATTACCATCTGCATTCAAAGAGTAACCCAAACGAATATAAAATTATCTCGGAAATTGAGCAAGCGATCTTGGTGTAATTTATTTGCAATATTCAATAATGTTGTGTATTTAGAGAATAATACCATAATTTGATTTGCAAAAATAAAACATATTTCATAAAAAAATAATTTAAAAAAAAGTAGAAGGATGGATTCGCACTCCCGAAGATCGCAGTACAAAACTAATCTTTTACCACTACGCTACACTGTCAGCAATCGCGCATAGGATTTGGTGATATTACTGCACTGCATGTACGCATTTTTTCAAAGTTTTTCAAATTCATCGCTTAATTTGGTATTATAAAAATAAAAAAATGATATAATCTCTGGAAAATTAACATCCCTTCTACGTACACCTTGTTTTGGGTGCGTTTTTCAACGTGGGTAGCAGGCAGTTGACGAATTCCATAAACGGATGTAGTTTCCCTATGGAGCGGATTCAAAGTCAGCACACGATATATATATATATATATATATATATAGTGCTATGAACTAATATAAAAATAAATATAATTACATATTCGCCCACGTTGGTAGCGATCATAAATAAATGCTATGTA
>JABXWE010031533.1:0-10390 GCA_014611495.1 Limonius californicus | reverse complement strand
AAATGTGTGAAATTGTATTCTTTGTATTTGATCAGTGTGCGGTTGATTAATTGCTAGTTTAGCTTCGTTTTTAATGATTATTTCCTCATTTAGGGTTTGTAGAATGCCTTAATTTAACAAATCTTAAGAAAACATCTAAAATTTGGTTTCGACAATTAACAAAAAAGACTGTTAAACTAGTAACTACGCCTTCGTAAAAGTATGAAATTGTATTTTTCGTATTTTATCAATTTGCGGCTGATTAATTGCTAGTTTAACTTCGTTTTTAGTGATTATTCCCTCATTGAGGGTTGGTAGAATACCTTAACTTAAGAAATCTTAAGAAAACATCTTTAATTTGCCTTAGACAATTAAGAAAAATAACAGTTAAACTAGTAATTAAGCCTTCGTAAAAGTGTGAAATTGTATTCTTCGTATTTTATCAACTTGCGGTTGATTAATTGCTAGTTTAACTTCGTTTTTCATTATTATTCCCTGATTTAGGGTTTGTAGATAACTGTAACTTAACAAATCGTAAGAAAGCATCTTTAATTTGGTTTCGACAATTAAAAAGAAAGACCGTTAAACTAGTAACTAAGCCTTCGTAAATGTGTGAAATTGTATTCTTTGTATTTGATCAGTGTGCGGTTGATTAATTGCTAGTTTAGCTTCGTTTTTAATGATTATTCCCTCATTTAGGGTTTGTAGAATACCTCAACTTAACAAATCTTAAGAAAACATCTTTAATTTGGTTTCAGCAATTAACAAAAAAGACAGTTAAACTAGTAACTACGCCTTCGTAAAAGTGTGAAATTGTATTCTTCGTATTTTATCAATTTGCGGTTGATGACTTGCCAGTTTAACTTCGTTTTTAATGATTATTCGCTCATTTAGGGTTTGTACAATACCGTAACTTAACACATCTTAAGAAAACATATTTAATTTGGTTTCGGTAAATACCAAAAAAGACAGTTAAACTAGTAACTAGGCCGTCGTAAAAGTGTGAAATTGTATTCTTTGTATTTGATCAGTTTGCGGTTGTTTAACTGCTAGTTTCACTTCGATTTTAATGATTATTCCCTCAATTAGGGTTTGTAGAATACCGTCACTTAACAAATCACAAGAAAAAATCTTTAATTTGATTTCGACAATTAGCAAAAAGAACAGTTAAACTACTAACTAAGCCTTAGTAAAAGTGTGAAATTGCATTCTTCGTATTTGATCAGTTTGTGGTTGATTAATTGCTAGTTTAACTTCGTTTTTAATGATTATTTCCTCGTTTAGGGTTTCTAGAATACCTTAATTTAACAAATCTTAAGAAAACATCTTCAATTTGGTTTCGGCAATTAACAAACAAGATAGTTAAACTAGTAACTAAGCCTTCGTACATGTCTGAAATTGTATTCTTTGTATTTGATCAGTTTGCGGTTGTTTAACTACTAGTTTAATGATTATTCCCTCATTTAGGGTTTGTAGAATACCTTAACTTAACAAATCTTAAGGAAACATATTAAATTTGATTTCGGTAAATAACAAAAAAGACAGTTAAACTAGTAACTAACCCTTCGTAAATGTTTGAAATTATTGTATCTTCGTATTTTATCAATTTGTGGTTGGTTGGCAGTTGAACTTCGTTTTTAAGGATTAGTCCCTCATTTATGGCAGAATACTTTAGCTTAATAATTTTGCATAATTTTAATGTTTTAATTTCGAAAGTTCTTGTCAGATACAATACATTTGGCAATTCATCAAGCGCAGACATTATATTGATTTTATTGATGATTTTGCACGAAATCTGGGACATTTTAATTATAATATGCCTATTTTGGGTATTGTTATTAAAAAACATAGAACTAGTACTTAACCAAGCGTTCCCATGGCAAAATACAAGAAATGCATTATTCATCGCTAACACGAGCCTACTCACTTACGAAGTGTAGCAATGGTTACAAACCAAAAAATATATTTCAAATCCTACGCAAGGTTAGTTACCAGTTACAGCTGATTTTAATGTAAATCAGCAAAAAACTTGCAATACAATTACCTAAATTTGATTATTCTCATTGAATTAGCAGTTAACCAAGAACAGGTTCTAAATACGAATTCTATATGGGGTTGGTTGATAATTTAAGGGTGAATTTTATGATAACTGCAAAGCAATGCGGAGTGTAATTTCAATTTGCTGATTGTGTCTAGTCTAACTCCAATAACGAAGCTAAACTAGCAACTAACCAAGAGCAGACGTTGGAAAATACCGCGGATAGATTTTCCAACGTTAGCGCGAAATTAGTCCGTAGTTTAAGATCGGTTTAAGGATAACTGTCGGAAACCCGAAACGGCTTTAATATTGATTTGTTGAGTTCGGATCATTGAATTAAAAACACAGTAATGGTATGCGACAGAAAATACAAAAGAAAATTAATTTTTGTTTCTAGGTTTTGAACGTTTAAGTTAAATTAGCAATTAACTACATAGTCGACAGACAGAATTAGTTGTTAGACTAGGCTTGCTTTTTATAATTACTGTCCTAAGAAACAAGCTGGTCCTAATTTTGCTTTTTTGAGTTTCAAGAGTCTAATTAAAACAAACCTTAAACTGGCACTTAACCTATTTGAAAATGGTAGGATACGAAAAATACACTTTTCAGCGCTCACGAGAAGTTAGTCGGTAGTTTAAGGTTGCTTTTTATGATAGCTGCAGGGAAGATTTATCGAGCTGGATATTTTAATTTAAAACCAAATGAACCTAGCGAGTGAACAAGTGCAGCCTTTGTAAGCTGCAAACGATACACTTAAAGACACTTACATGAGGTTAATTGTCAGTTTAAGATTGATTTTTAATATAACTAACAGAAAAAGCTAAAGGGATTAAGTTGCCTTTAATTTGGATGTAGTTATAAAAACACATTTCAAATAACTATTAGCCAAGCGTTAAATATAAATACTGTGTTTTGCAAAAGTTTCATCAGGTTAGGTGTTAATTTACGGTTGTTTTTTATTATACGAGGTGTGTTCAATTGAAACCCAGCTTAGCTTTATCAAAAATTTATTCAACAATTTAATTACAAATAATTACCGTCACAGTTAAGGCACCTATCCCATTGTTTTACTAACCGCTCATAGAATTCGTGTGGCTGCTGATTGAAGAAGTCTTCCACAGCTATCTGTACTTCTGCGTCAGACTCAAAATGCCGGCCTTTTAACGCCTTTTTCAGCGGGCAAAAATATGGAAATTGCAAGGCGATAAATCCGGGCTATAGAATAGTTGCTCTAAAACCCTCCGTTTCTTTCGTTGAAGATTTTTTTTACCACATTAGCAACATGAGCCTTAATATTGTCGTGCAGCAAAATGACCCCTCGCGTAAATTTTCCTGGACGTTTCCGTCTTATTGCTTCAAGAAGTTTGTTCAAAGTTTCATTGCACTGATTTGCATTGGCAGATATTCTAAGTTTCTTAAACTCTATTAACAAGAGCCTTTCTTTGTCGAAAACATCACCTTGCCTGCAGAAGGTTGTACTTACTGCATGGCTCGTAGTAATGGCACCAAGTTTCGTCACCAGCAATTATTGACAGAAGAAAGTCATCACCATTTTGTCTATAGTTTGTGAGGTGTTGCAGAGATAAGCCCATTTGCAAGCATTTTTGTTCATTAGACAAGAGACGAGGAATCCATTGCGAGCAAACTTTGCTGTAACCTAGATTACCAACAATTCTATGGACAGATCCTACACTCTCACCAACAATTTCTGAAATTGCTCTAATTGAAATTCGACGATTTTCTCTAATAAGGCCTTATTGTTTTCTGTTAATGCAGTACACCGTGCACCTGGTCGCGGCTCATCCATAGTCCCCTCTTTTCATTTCTTAAATTTTCGACACCACTCCTTCACAGTTGGCTACGCAATACACGTATTTCCATACACTGCTTGCATTCGCGTATGAATCTGCAATGGCTGCACACCCTCAGCGCATAAAAATTGTAGGACCGCGCTCTAATCAAACTTGGACGGATTTTCAACAACAAACGCCATTTAAAAATCGAAGTTTTAAAAGTCAGAATAAAATACAAACGCCAGAAACTTAATAATGTGTTGCTTACAAACACTACTAACATTAACAAACGTCATTTGAGTAGTTGAATTTGTTTTTAAGGATGATTTGATCAAAGATGGGTTTCAGTTGAACAAGCCTCTTGTGTTCCAGAAATAGACAAATGTCCCTAAAACTAACCTACAAAATCTAACCTTGTATTTTACTTTTTCTTATGCGCTATAATAAAACGACAAAATAAATTGTAAATTGCATATGGCAAATGCTTGCGCGGAAACCTCAAGGATTTTCTACACGTGCCGTGCCGTGCAGTTTCCCCCGGGGTGCCGACGGCTTTAGTTGCTCTCCGAGGCACCAGGGTAGCAGCGTGTAAGCGTGGGTTTTCGGTTACTCATCCAAGTGGTTACCGCGCGGAACGTTGCTGAGCTTTTAATACTGTTTCACTAGTACACACATTTGTGAGTGTGTTAACAGAACGACACAAGAAAGATAACAAAAAAGGGTCACGTGTCAAAGCTATGATGGTTTCACTTCACCGGCATTGAATTATTTAAAATTAACGTATAAATGTGATTATTATTTTGCAATTGGCCAACTACTATATCAGCTTTGTTGATACGGTTTTTATAGTGCATAGGCTGTATAGTAGCAACGTACATAGGTTTTTATATATATTCAAAAGCGGGCAATATCTCCATTATGATTGTTTCGAAGGTAATAGTAAATGATCGTGCGGTCGAGATATAGTGTTTATTATTTAGTTTAGAATATTTATGTAGTTCCCATTTGAGTGCGTTTCCCTTATTCACTTGATTTTAGAAATACGAATATGAGAAAACAGAAAAGCGAAGAAATCGTAATAGGAAATACAAGCAAACAAACTGATAAGTTATTAGACATGCAGACGTAACTTTTTGTAAGATTGTTACCAGATCCTGATAAAACATCACTGGCAATACCTCTACGTAGGTGCTCTACCATCCATCTTCTTTTAAAGACGTAATTTTTTCTGATTAAAATGTAAACACATAATGTAAACAGAGATGTACGAAAGAATGTTACAGTAAAATATTAGACCAGTTTCGCTTGCCATTAATAACACTACCTATTTAGATAACCCATTTCCCTCTGAAAAGGAAACATAAAAAGTTTAACAGAAGGCCGTGCTTCTTATAAAAAATATACACTAAAAGGGCAATAATTTACAGCCGTAGTGATTAACGGCCTCAGTATTGATGTAGCGCCGCTGACGCTGCGACTGTGGTGGTTTTGATTGGGGCTTTTTAGAAGAAAAATCGAAAGAAAACACGACAGCACGCTGTCCTCGGTTCGAATCTCTACGGGGCGCCTTCCGTGAATGATGATTTTTTCTTAACGGGTTTATTGATTAACTGCTCGATTAGAGTGAGTTTTTGCAGGCACTGCTAACGTTAATGAAGATATGCAGTATATTGAATTTTTTTTTTGTATTTTGGCTGTCCCTTGTTTTTCTACGAACGTTGACTACGTAACTAAAAAATATAGAAATCCGGAAAAAATAATACAGTAATGACTGCATCGTTATATCAGAAAGACAAACTTATAAAATATCTATAAAGGGAAGTAAAATTAATTTAGTATAAGTATAACTAATTAATTCAAATAAAGGGCTACCCATCATGACTCAATTTAAAACAAATTTTAATGTGTTCGTTTTGTATGCTCTATTCTCAGTGATCTGGGTGTAGATAAATAAGTCTTGATGGGTGACCATATTATATCATATTCATTTTACTTTTAGTAGCTATACAGAGTGTCTAATTTTTTCTTCTATACTAAATGTTTCCTTTAGAATACTTATTTTAAATGTTTGTGTTCTACACAACTCGTTAACAAAGAACACGTAATCATAAAATCCAAGGAGCAGTGAACGTAATAATGTATTTTTATGGAACACCCTGTATATTTTTAGCTGGACATAATTATCTTATTGTTATTGTGATATTTTTAAACTAAATTGAAAGTATTGGTGTATTCAGAATTTAGTAAGTTTTTTAAAGTTTGCGAAAAACACAGGGTGTTGCATAAAATATGCTTCTGCGTTAGTTGCTTCATTGTTTATCTAGTGATAGTTTTATTTAGTAAAGAGCTCAACAAAGGAAGAAAATCCATTTAAATTAGAGGAATAACATTTTTAAATGCTAAATTTTTAGTATGGAAGTGAAAATTCGCCACTTTGTATATATATATATATATATATATATATTGTTAGACAATGATAATTCATCTTCATTTATGCATTTAATCTTCCTATACCAGTAATGATGTTTTCCAATAATTCTGTATTTTTGCTGTTTGGTTTTTAAATTAATGAGTCATGACAGGTGTCCATACAATTTCAGAATTGTTTTATTAATGGATATACACATGGTGTTTGACAATGTTAATTCATGTTCAGATCTCTTAGATTCTTAGAAGGCTGGTGATAAAAATGTAGTTTTTGCAGCTTTTAATACAAAATTTCCATTAAAAATATTGAGAAATATTTCTTATAGTTTCTATTTTGGTTGGGACAATAAGGAAGGCATTGTTGAAATCCATATAAATAACATGTGATCAAAGAGTTATTAAATTAGGGAGGGCTATGAAAATATATTGCATGTCTGAGATTGAACAATAAATAAATAACAATTTAAACAACTGCCAAATTAATATAATTTATTCGAAATCTGTTAAATCTGGTTGTTGTATTTTTTTGCTGTTTGTTTTTATTCGTTTACTTTCTAAAATACGTTTTATTGCGCAAAGGTAAGCCGGAACACCGTTCTGGTAAAAGATTTTGAAACGGAACTCAGTTCTACAACAAAGGAAAATAACTATTTCCAAACATAAACTATCCTCCTCCATAGTCGTCAGTCCTGGGACTGGTTTGTCGCAGCTTTCCATTTTCCCCTATCTAAGGCCTTTCTCTTCATTTCCTCATAGCTGTTGCTTCCCGAGTAAACTATATACAACAAAAAAAATGAAACCAAAATAAATACAAAATTATTTCTCGCGGAAATCTGTGCTCCTTCTATACCCGTTGGACGATGGATAGCGGCGGGCAGTAGGTAGAAGTACGGTCAACACTCGTCCGTCACACCCGTCATCGTCACAAGCTTGTTTTGTTTATTTATTTCAAGATTTTTTTCTACTTTCACCCCTGCTGATTTTTAAATTACTAATTCTATTTTCTGAGAAAGTCTATAACGTATCACAATGTGGGTATTGTATATGCGATGTTGAGTCATGAAAGGTGGCTAGATGTTATCTTATATTTACTGTGCTGCTATGAAACGCAGTATGAATAAATATCAATTGTGATTTTTTTATATTCCGTGGCTGTTTACTTTACATGACATTAACAAAAAAATATCTTTGGAATTTTTATTGTTGTGTTACACTACAACCGCCGTGTTTCTACTGTCTTAAAAACTGTCAGAAGAATGAAAACCGAAGTTCGAAGTATGTTTTCTTGCTTTTTGACAATGAAATACAAACATTTTTCGAAAAAGCACATTTTCCGTATCTTGGTTCAAATATTTGTAAAATCACCTGTTGCGTCGCATCGGTATAATATGAACCGAAAACTGCCGTAAGTTGTAAATTGAACATTAATAAAATTATGGTATGGTTACATTTCATGACTCATCTTATTAAATTAATGTTCCATTTTCGCTTGCAATGTAAGTAGTAAATTATTATAATGGTTTATACTCAATTGATCTATTATAGCTACTATAACATTTAAACAATTGTGTCATGATAGGGGTTCATTATTTAGCCTACTTTAGTGTTTATGCCTTAAAATTGAGCACGGACGATAAAAAATGATGAAACTATTATTGATTGGTTATGCGTTACCTTAGAGAGCTACGAATGGAATATTCGTACATTCAGAATATTATTCTTAATTTCTAGGACAATTGCGACTTTCTTGGTGCAAGGATGTTAGTGACGTCCTACGTTTTGCTCTGTGGTGTGTAGTGACATAAGGTAGCAGGGACCTATAACTTAACGTAGACTCTCAACCACGGACTTCTCCAAACTAAGCTATTAAGCTATTTATAATAAAGCCTTAGCCTTTAACCTCTAAGGGTATTCTAGGAACATAGGCAACACAGTCAACACCTTACTGACGTTGGTGGTTGTTCTAGGGACTTAAGGGGAGCAAACCGATTTTTGAATAATGCGATTACTAGATCAAGAATTGAACTTAGTTTTTCTGGGCACGAAGCAGCCACATTTAATTTATCAAGAACCGGGTGCAAAAGAGGAAAATGTTTATTACTGGTTAATGTTACAAAGTAAGAAAACTGAATAATAAAAAGTCTAATACTCAAGTTAAAATATTTTTTAAATAATCTAATTCATTATATGAGTAAAATATGAACTTGCTTTTTAAGTATACATATAGCCATACTTTAAGCAATATTAAGTTATGATAGGTGGCCAAAATAACTTTATCTTATCCAATCTTCGTTTGTGTTTAGCTGTACGGTTACATTAAATCAAAAAGTAGTATATAAAACAATGCGTGAATATATGTATTTGCTAGGAAATTATTAATTTAGTTAATTATGTGTAAATATTAATGATGGAGAGTTGGTCTTTGTAATAAACGTATTTTTTTTAAGTGACAAGCTAGTGTTTACGAAAAATTATTAAAATTTTTTTTCTTAATGTATTATCGTGAATAAGGGCCGACGCTGTGGATATATATATATATATATATATATATGGCGTTTTAGACGCCACAGCCTATGAGTTTTTCATTTATGATTCTGCAGGCTTCCATCTTGTTCGCGGTCTTCCCTTCTTCCTCTTCTTCTATAGAATATAGTGGTACAAGCTTAAAGAACATCATGTGTCTTGCATTCATTTCAGGTGTCCCTATCATAGCAACTGCTTTCTGTCGGCTGTGTCTAATGTAGAGACTTCTACTTCCATTGCTTCTGGGGACTTTACAGCCTCTTCTCTAGTCCATTTTCATGGCAATCACCCTTATTTTCAGCAAATCATTTGCTATCCACACTTTTGAACCGAATGTAATTACACTTTCTGTAATAGATTTATACATTGCCTTTCTTATTTGTTTTGTAATTTTACTGTTTCATAAAATAGAGTTCAGGAACTGTCCAATTTTGTTTACGTTCTTGGATCTAATCCCCTCGTTTGTGATAGTTACGTCGAGGTACATATTTATATTCCCTGCAGTGCCTAATGGTTCTTTATTACTAATGATGGCTTTACCGTGTTCTTCTGCTACTGTTTACATTGTCTTATCCATATTTATTAGCAATCCCCACCGTACATATTGATTTATCAATATTTTTAACATGCATTGTATGTCGTCATCATACCCTGCTAGAATGATCTGGTGATCAGCAACTACTAATGTATCAACAGATCAAAAAAAAGCTGATCCCCAGCGGGCTGTGGAATGAAAAGTCACGTCTTTTTTAAACTAAAGCAATGTTTATAATGCCAATTTCAGGTTAGGTTGTGTTAGCTGAAATTGACATTATAAACATTTCTTTAGTCTAGTAAAGACGTGACTTTTAATTCCACAGCCCGCTGAGGATCAGCTTCTTTTGGATCTCTTGATAGATATAGGATATACATTTTTCTTCTACAGGTATATTGCTACATTTGTTATTTTAATTGAGGAGGACCCTATTTAAGTATATTTTGAATAGTGTTGGGGATAAAGAACACCCTTGCCTAAGACCTTTTGTACATTTAACTTTTTGCGATCGTGAGTTGCCTACTACTACCTAACTGTGTTTGTATTGTATTATACAGGGTGTATCATTAATATTGCGAAAAAATTCAGGGTGAGATTCCTTGCATAAAAATAAGAATAAAAGTTCATATAAACATGTTTCCAAAAATACCTCGTTTCCGAGATACAGGGCGTTGAATATTATGCAATTAACAATAGGACAATAGTGCCATGTAAACAACAATAGCAACAACAACAATAAGTTATAACAGTTGTTGAAAATGACTACCCCCAACATCAATACAGGCTTCTAATCTGCGACGCATTGATTGGCGACCACGTTCAAAAATTCCGGGTGTGTGACGAATTGTTTGACAAGCTGCTATTATACGATTTCTGAATTCCTCAAGCGTTTCAATCGGCTTCGTATAAACCAAATGTTTAAGGTGACCCCAGAGGAAAAAATCCAATGGATTTAAGTCCGGAGATCGCGCAGGCCAGGGTTGTATGCCTCCTCGACCTATCCCACGGTTTGGGTACACAGTGTTCAAATATTCTCGAGCAACTAAACTGAAATGAGGCGGAGCTCCATCGTGCATGAAATACATTTGTAATCTT
>JABXWE010031530.1:0-26882 GCA_014611495.1 Limonius californicus | reverse complement strand
AAATCTTTATTGTTTTCCTTATGATTCATTATTATGAAAACAACTTACTACTAAATGTTTTTCAAAATTTCCAAGAAGAAATTTATGTCTTCTATAGGTAAACATTGAATTTGTAAATTGAAAACGATCGTTCAATATCTACCGATGTGCATGGGGCATTTGCAAATTTTGAAATTATATTAGGATCTAAATTTAATTCTTCAACAAATTCGCCATTGAGAACTCTATTTATGTCTTTTAAAACAGCATAACCAGGACTCTTTTTCATTACCAAATTAAATTTTTCCAAAATAATTGTCCCAATTTCACCTCTTACATTTTAACACGAATTTTCAAACCGGTTTATCAGCTCCAAGGATTCATTCAGAGTCTTTCCTTGTTTTTCGAACTCTGTTATTGACTTTTACACAAAACTGTAGTTTCCTTTAATGAATGCCAGTTGTTGTGCTACTGTTGTTGCAAATTACTAATAGCAAGCACAAGTACTTTAGAAAGAATGAAATGTTGAAAGGGATTTAAACGTTCAAAGAAATATTACAATATACAAGATCTATCTACTATAAACAAGGGCTTACTGCAGAACCTAGAACCCAACTTCTGAGAAAGAAAATTAATTACTTTTAGAATAAACTATCTGCGACCTTACTCATACAAAATGCAAAACAAGCTATGGTGTTATAAAAAACCACTGTTACATAAAATTGGAAAAAAATAAAAATATGAAATATATCAAAAATATAAAATGCATGAAACGTCTAAATATGCAGACTTTGCCTAAATATGCAAACTATGCATTAATTAGTTAGTGTTTCGCAAGATATGCAAAAATTACATTATATGCAGTTTGCATAAAATCCGTTCTCTACTCATAAGGTAACCTTCCCTATTGAACTTCTTAGGCTTTAGTTATCCCAACAAAACAATTTCGAAAGGCAACATCCACTTTGTGATATGTCAGTGCTATTCACTAGTATTTGTTATTATAGTTATTTGAAATCTGTTGTCTGCAAAACTCTGTTTCAGTTCATCGCACAACTGCGACAAGGAATAATACAGGAGTTCTAAGCTATTCCCCAACAAACCTTCCAAAATGTTCGGAGATAATTTGAGAGTAGGTTTTTCTATTGCCTAGAGTATAATGGACATAATTTTGAACATTTAAACTAATATTTTGAAGTTTGAATTACAATAGGTTATTTTTAAACTTATCCCAACGAGTTTGGAAACAAATTTTTGTTACTACTGAATAACATTTTGTAAGACCTTTTCAATGATGTATCACACACATTTAAAAGTTGTTTAAATAGTTTATTTTTGGCAGAGTTTATATTCAAAAACGTGATATATTAACGTACTAATTCTGTATCTTTCACTTGTCTGAGTTTTTGGTTACTCAAGCTCCGCGATACCACACACGTCTGGAAGAGTTGCTATTTGAAAAGAGCACACATTTACATGATTAGCTAGCAGTTACATATAGTTGTATTCTAAGAACGTACGACATACCATATGTTTTACTGCGAAACTATACCAACGGTACTTAACTAGCATCTTAAATGTATCTAACAATAGATAATTATTTATTAGAATTCAATATGATGGTTGCGTTGTTCAGTTAGGTACAGATAACACAAATTTAAATATTAACTCATAACACCAGCCTCATGGGACAGGAGAAACGCGACGGAAGGGGGAGCCTTTGTACCATTCCTCAGAAGCTGCTATAGTGATGGAGGGACGGGGGCGGCTGGAAAGTGGAAGAAAGGGACGAAAGGAAAAGGAAAAGGAAAAGGGGAGGGAAGTGGGAGGAGTGGGAAGAAACGCGCGGAATGGAAGAATAAGGGGAAATGAGGAAACGGAAGGAGGAAGGGGAAAAAAGAACAAGGACATAGAACGAAATAGGAAAGTGGATGAACGAGGAAAAGGCGAACGAGACAGTGGGAATAAGGGGGGAATTAAACAGCGAAAGGGAGACAAGAGGCGAACAGAAGAAAATGGCGGAACGAAAAACATCTTGTTTAAATCTTATGTTGTTCATAGTTTAGTGTCAATTATTAATAAGATTTTTATTATTTTTTATGTCAATTGAATTTATTAAGCTAATCGGTTCCAAACAACTAAAATATAAATCGTTTCCTAGTGGTATAAAGCAATTGTTGATTTTGCTGCTGTATGTGTTATTGAAAACACAATCCGGATGGCTCTGTGGCAACGACTGATTACATTTGCGGTTTGGTTACAATGTGTTCGGCATGGGTTTGTTTGGTTGAGACGCTAACTTGCAACTGATACCCGACATTTTTGATAGTTCCATTTTGAAGTAAATTTTACTTCTCTTTCAAACAGTTCTAAAACTTTATGTAGCATCATAAAGTCCTCCATAAAAATTGGATGTAGGTTTATTTTGTAGCTTTCATTAAATTATGATCACTGGCAATCAGAGTCTTGGGTGCCAATTGAGTTTTCCTCCATATTTGTACATTAGAGCAACAAAAGAAAAAGAACTTAATTCGAAATAGGTAAATAAAATATTTACAGCATGGACATGTTGAATGTTTTTCTTCAGACTACTTGTTTTTCTATTGAATATAATAATCGTAAAAATTATCGAAATTTGGTCGATATATAAAACGGAATCGGATCTTGTCGTGTATCTACCTATCATAGAAATTTCAATTTCCGGGGGTAAGGCAGTTTAGCTCATTTTGTGACAGATAAATCTTTCCTAAGAAATGTATTTAAAATTAAATAATAATTATACATTAATATACGGATTCGTTTGCATAATCCATTTCAAGAATTTTATGGAAGCTTTTCGATTTTCCTTAACGACATCAGGCATCGCAGTTCGTGTTCTGTTCTGTAGAGCAAAGTTGAAGGTAATGCATTTTTCATTAATGGATTAGAGCAGAATTTTAAATTAAAAGCATTGAAGGTATTTTTAGTGAACTTTAAATGTAACAGCAGGAAGGGCACGTAGTCGAATCGATAACTGCTAGCCGAGCGTACCTAATGATATAGAAATGTAAGAGGAAGTTCTTTCAACTTGTTTTCAAATATCAATTGGTCTGCTGCACTACTGTGCTTATAAATATTAATTTCTAAGTTTTACTATTTACCTAGGTTTTCTTATGTACGAGGGTGGTTCGTCATTTATTGTCTCTGATATAGAAGCAAATGGAAACGATTTTATTTCTCAACGTAATCCCCTAAAAGGTTAACACACTTAATATAACGATGATTCAGAGCTTGAATGCCTTTAGAAGAAAACTTTTTGTCCTGCATTGCAAACCACTCATTCGCAGCAGCCATCACCTCTTCATCGTCCGAAAAATAGGTCCCCCGAAGATGTTCTTCTAATTTGTGAAACAGATGAAAGTTACTGGGGCCCAGATCTGACCAATAAAGGGGGATTTTAAATTTCAATTTCAGCATTGTGGAAAGCAACCATAAAAACACAGCTCTCTTGAGCGGGAGCTTTGTCTTGGTGGAACAGAACGCCGCATATAAATTTTCCCCGCCTTTTTTGCGTCATAGCCTCACAAACTTTTGATATGAGTTTTGCGTAATAGTCTACCGTTCTTGTGTGACCACGTGGTAAATAAACAAGAAGAAAATGTCTCTCGGAATACTAAACCACTGTTGCTGTTACCTATCCAGCCGATGAAGTTATACAGACCTTTCGTGACGAGGAGGAACCACGATGTCACTATTCCATTCTCTGCCGTTTTGACCCTGGATCAAATTGATGAACCCAGGTTTCATCAGCAGTTACAGAAATTCATCCAAATCCGTGTCCATTAATTTCAAATTACTCGCAGCAGTGAGAAAACTGGCTCCCTTCTGATCAGGTGACAACATTTCGGAATTGGAATCCATTGTGGGCAGACTTTTTTCAGATCCAATTCCTCGTGTAAAATTTTGTCAATCTTTCGAATGGTATACCATGTCTCAGCAGTATATTTGACCGTAATTCTCCCATCACTCAGTACCATATCATGGGATAAATCAATATTCTATTAACTACAGTTTTTGTTGGTCCAGCACCTGGTGCATGTTGACACGACTTCCTTCCTAATTTGAAACCCCGTCGCCATTTCTAAATTACTTGAGATGTCTGGGTAAAATCACTCAACACTCTGGACAAGTCATTATAAATTTGCTGCGGTGATAAACCGTTCTTAAAAAGATATTTTATCAGATCCTTTGCTTTGAATTTTTCCATTTCAACAAAATCACCAGCACCATAGTAATATTAAATGTATAACTTTTACCAACTTGAAAACCTGCAACTTGGCATATATTAATGTCAATAACTGACATTTCAAAAAAATTAATAATTTGTCGTACGACGTTTACAATATAAGGTATTACAAAACTGCTATAGTTAAATATATAATTATACGAATCACCCAGTACAAGGTAAAACAATTATTCAAACGCTATGTTATGAAGTTACAGTATAATCCATTCAGTATTATTTTGACTTGGAAATCTGATTCATTTACGCTATGTAAAGTGTTATTCATAGTTAACAAATTGAGGTTATAATTTAGGTCGTCGGCATACCTTCAGTCAGTTTTATATATTAAAATAGTATTAGTTGTATTTACAAATGTACAATCAAATAGAAATAATTCATGGCTGCCCAGGACGAGTGTGTAATATAAACCAGTGTGGTTGATTAAGGCTTATTTGGCCAAAAAGAAAATGAACTATAGCAGGTTGTGAGAGCGAATCTACTATAAACTATTTCAAAGATCACTACTGCCATTCTCAGGTAACTATTAAATGTAAGTGATGTTGAGCTCGTTTTTCTTCTTGGTTCTTGGTACTTAATTTAAATATAGAACTTTTTACATTTACCTTAAGCGAAGATATAGTTCACAGTATTAATCAATTAATTAAGTATAAAGTTTCGTTGGTTACAAGCAAAGAAGAGTAGCAGAAATGATTAAAAACATATTTACTTAAGCAAAAAATTCCCTGTTGGCCCTATGTGTAATAAAAGTGGTGTATTTTATATATTCTTATAAATATTGTTATTGATAATAATTACTACTGCTTCAAGTTATTTATTTTAGACATTCTTTTAGGAAACCACCAAGTTATCCAAACTGTGATCATGCACGAAATCCAATGTACAAAATGTCTTTATCTACGCAAGATAATTTCATGAATTATTTGCGGTAAGCTTGGTTGACAACATTGTACTTTATGGACCCGAAATCTATAGAGTTGGACTACATGAGAAGGTGTTTAAGAAAAGAATGGGAACAATCACCTCAATTACCAGAACTTTGGAAAATCGTGCCCTCCAGTGGTATGGACGTATCAAATATATGCCAGCAAACATATGGCCCCAGAAAGTATCAGAATGACACCCAAGAGGTAAAAGGAAAACAGGGCGACCAGCATTCAACTGGGAAACCTATATAAAAAATATAATGGCGGAAAACGATTTGAATGAAGGAGGCTGGGAGAATAGGGGAGTTGTAGAAATATAAGACGGCAAATTTAGGGTAATAACTGTAGAAGCAAGAGAGAAACAATTTCTAATCAAATAGTATATGCTCTTAATCACACACGGGTGTGGAGATTAAAATAAGAATACAACCCTTGTAGGAATACTAAGTAAACGGTAACAATGGGAAGCTCCAGAAACAGTCAAGAAAGTCAGTTTAATTTTTCCAATACGAGGCTATTTCTATGTATCACAAAATCGCATATTTAGAAGAAGTGAGCGTGTAATTAGTAAGGAAGAACCACAATTGGAATTGAAAAATATGTTGAAATCTTTGATACAATTGGAACTGTATCGTATTTAGCATTAGAAATACTAGGGTTTGAATGGAAAGAGGCATCAGAATCTGCAACTGAAGAAGCACTTTTCGGCATTTTAATTTTGAACTGAACCCAGAAGTGTAATTATCACTAAGAATGAAAACCAGATAATAAGGTAAATCAAATGTTGCCGATGATATTTAAATAGTAAACGAAATTAATGTTTAACACCAGGGAACTGACAAAAATATTAAACAGAAGAAAAAAACGAAAAAGATTTTAGAACATGTTAAGACTTAGAATAAGAAGAAGAATGAAATACCGAAAATAATAGCAACAGATAAATCAGATATTGATGTTACTTAATACCTACTTCTTAAGAAAAACATACTGCTAATGAACAAGTAGATGACACTATTACTGAATCAAATTTGATATTATTTAATAACAGCCAGATTGACCAGGATATTGTTGATGCGGATATTATAACATGTGATCAAAAAGTTTTCAAATTAGGGAGAGCTATGAACATTTTTTGTATGTCCGAGATTGAACTACGCCAATTTACACAACTGTCAAATTTAAATAATTTAGTCACCTGTCAAAATATGTTTAACCTAGTTGTTGTAATTTATTCGTTGTTGTTGTTGGCTAAAAAAGTGTTTATATTAATTTAATTTGCAATGGTTTTTGCTTTAGAGCAAAAATCGTTCATGGTTGAGTGATATTTTGTGACTGTTAAAAAAATTAACGGTGAGTGAACCTACTTCGATCCAGATTGCTCTGTAGAATTTCAAGAACAATTTGCAGAGGTTGTGCTCAATACCAAGTAATTTATACCCGCCCTATCCCATAAATTCCTACCCACCTACTGGCATGGGGTGGGCCTGGCGTAATCCAGGATGGACCCTCGAGTCAGCTCCATGTCAGATGATGAAGATGATGATGATGAGTTAACCTACTAGGGAAGGTTATTTCATGAAACCAGGAAAAATCTGGTAGGTCTAGAAAACAAATCGATGAGATTGTTGGAAATGTTAGGTAAATAATGACCAATGCTCCCTTAATTGCCATCCATGTTTTATTACATCAAGTTGACCATTCATACGGAACTTGAAGAACCATCTTAAAAGAAAATTTACACGTCGAAAGACTGTCGTGCAGGAACTGCTTCCTCAAGATGTAGCACAAAGACGACAATACTGTCACTGGTTTATAGACAATATCGATAACAATGATTTATTGGACCAAACTTTCTTCTTGGAACAAGCCTGGTATCTCCTATATAGATATGTCAATTCCTAAAATATGAAAATGTGGAGCACGGAGAATCTTCATATTTCCGCTGAAACTTCACTACATCCACAAATAGTTGAAGTTTGGATAGACCTTATTAGAAGAAGATTGGTAGGATGAATTGTTTTAATGGTAGACTCACAACAGACAGGTGTCGGGAAGAAATACTTCTCCCATTCATAAATTTGTTGCTTGATGATGAGTTGCTGTATGCTTATTTCCAACAGGACGGTGCAACAGCCCATGCAGCGCGACATACCTTTAACTTCCTGCGTGACGTTTACGAAGCTCGAGTAATTAAAGGAAATACTCTTGAAGTATGGCCTCCAAGATCGTGCTGTTTAACACCCCAGATTTTTTTGAAAAATGCTGGTTTTTAAACTCGGATTCACGATATGTATGTATTTACCCCACGATAAGTTGTATCATGTATTTATCCAAAGAATTATAGAATAATGTGATGAAATAAACAAATCTCCATACATTTTACAAAATGTTAGCAATGATGTAAGGAGAATCATCCGAAGTTGTCTTTAGGAAGATGAACAGCTTTTCCAAAACACCTTACAAGCCTCAAATACTCTAGATACTTTTAAAATACTTTAATAAGATGTCCTTACATGTTTACTTTTTAAAATGCCTTTTATTTAATGCGATGAGATAGGCTTTGAGGTTAAGTTCACTTAGCTTGTGATTATAAGCGAAGAAATAAACACAAGGTACAGCCGGTATGTAACATGGCAGTTACGACATGCCTTGTGGCGCTCATGGCCAAACCTAATTTGAAAAGTGTTTGATCGCTCGTTATTTGAGTAATGTAAAAACAGTTTTTTTATGTCCTCATAAACAACAGCCAAGAAGAATATTATTAAAGTTGTAATTTTATGAGAAACAGTTTGCTTATAAAATTATCTATAACCTATTCAGGATTAATTTGCCACTTAGTAGGCTGTCGAAATCTAGGGGAATGTGTGGTATCAATGAAATTTGTCAATTAATAAAGTTGGGTTATGCTAGTTTTTCTTGATGGAGGTTACGTTTGTTTGAAAACAGGCAATGTTGCCAGTGGAGCTTGTTTGTTCATTTAACGTCCGCCCATTTTCTGCTCAATATTGGTTTATAATACTTACATATAATACAGTTTTCATTATAAATAAAATAATAACTATAATTTAAATGTTGTCGTAACACATTCCAAATACATATTCTTGTTCTCCTTACACGAGAATTCTGAACTCAAATCGTATGTATACAGAGCACATTCCACGCCATTCTTTGTTGTCCTATATTTAGGTCTTGCAGCAAATTAAGAGGAATTGACGTCCATGCCGCTCATGTTTCAAATTGATATTATGGTAGTCCAGTGGACTGTTTGCCTCTGGTGCTAAGAGACCCAAGTTCGTATTCCACTGAGGTCAGTGTTTTTTTCGGGCGAGATAAAAACTGTAAAACACTCATTTACAATTTAGATGCCAAAAGAATATCCCCTACCCTATTCCACCTTCATGCTATCACTAAAAGTATCTGAATCATCGGCACCCTCCGATTCTGAATCCCCAATTGAAATAATGAAAGGAGGAAAATTTTCAAACGATATATTTCCCATATGTTTTGTCCAGTCTTCCGAAATAAGTTTTTCACAATGCTCACAGAAATGTTGCCACATGTCGGGGCTACATTTTGAAAGAGCCTCACGCCATAAATTTGCAACCTTGTCTTTCGATTTTGGCTGCGAATTTATGTGCTTATTGTAATAGGTCTCACAAAACACCCCCACGCCATTTCAATTGGGTTGTATTGACAATGGTATGGAGGCAATCGAAGAACCTCATATTTGCGATTTTTCAAAACTTCGTGACGTGTTTTTGTTCACATACAATTTTGCGTCCATTAACCATTTTGTGTTTGTAACCCATTGATTTAATAATTTTGAATAAAGTAGTCCTGCCCCCCTTGTGTTCCAAATTTTCGCGAGAGTCAGCCAAGAGTTTGTCGAGAGTAAAATGTTCATTCTTCAGATGATACTGACAAATTTGTCGTTGCAAATCTTTTCTAAACGTGTAATTTAAGAAAACGTCCGTCTTAGCACGTTTACTACAAATGGATGATTTCAAAACGTCCTGTCCTTGTGATAAAATGTCCCTTATAGAACACTCAGACACCCAAAATTATAAGTAATTTGCAATTGCATATTTAAGAAATAATACATGCTTACCCCAAATATATCAATTAATCGATTTATAATGGTAAATCGTGTGAAGTCTGGCCTATCTCTTTTATAGTGGTTGAAAGCTTTCACAATTTGCAGTTTAGTAACTTTGTTAATAGCTTTCACCATTCTGACAATTAAGTTGGTATATTATGTGTTTTATTATTCCTAAACTTACTAGATTATTTTAGAAAAGTAGGGCACCCTAGAGCTGGCAACAGGGCAATTTCATTTTCACATTGCTAGAAATCAATCAAATAATATTTAAGAAATCTAACTTAAGAAAAAAAAAAGCCTGCTGGATGGCAAATTAATCCTGAATAGATTATATGTTGAATGTAATTTTAACAATTTATTAATTAAGAAGCATATCAAACAATCATATCTGATTCATAATATCCTTAATAAAAATTTCGATATCGTAGCACCTTGTGATATGTATTTTGGGTTGCCTAGTTTTGGAACGGTCAACCACACTGCATTAAGTAATTGGCTAATTGTACCTAATTTCTTTAGGGTTTTAGTTAGATTCAGGAAATCAATGTATGTAGGTACTTATCTACTATTTTTCTATTACCGTATTTGTTTCATTTTTCTGTCTAGCAATAAGGTCGATATGATCATGTCTTTATAATATTACCTTCTACCTAGATTAAAACAATTTTTTTCTGTTTTTTACATTACTTTTATTGTTGAAGTATGTATGCCATCATCATTGACAGTGTTTTTGTCCCGCTGCTGGCCGTTGGCATCTTCTATGCCACGTGTTTCTCCTCAGCGTTAAGGTAGAAACACGGGGGACCTACACTTTAAAGTCGAATCCGAACGACAGTGAAAAACCTTCTCTGGAATTTCTGATGCATGTCATGCCTAGACGTAAAGCACTTTTCAAGCTCTATTTAAACAATTAAATAGCTAATATGGCGCCCGTAAAAAAAGGTGATATTGTATAATAGTTGGTTTAGAACATTTTAGACGCCGGAATTGAATTCCTTATGTTTGCTTATGTAAAAATATCGAGTTTTAATTTCCTAACTTTAATAATTAAAAAACTTATTAGAGATTTTCTAAAAATTTTAGTCCTCTTCATAATACTATACAAGTACTTGCAGATATGTTGAAAAACGAATATATTTTCGCAACTTTCCTGCAATTTAACCGACTTCGTATCCTCCTTTTAATTTTATATCTATTAAAATTGTATTTTGCAAATACTGGCCTAACTGGAAATTAAGACTCCTCCTATACACATATGTACTAAACACCAAAAAATTCCTCTTGTATTATCCATGTCCATATTTTAAAACAAAATCGGAAGAATTTTATTTCGTAATCGCTACGAAATCGCACGATTAAGTCAGACGCAACCACTTTTTCTAGAAAGCTGCACCCGAAGTTAATAGAAAAACTTATTAAAGTCCTTATTTGGTAACCGCCGCAATATCTTCGTAATCTCGAATCCTGATCCTAATTCGGAGCAGCGGTCGGCGGTGCTCGATAATACTGATGAGATTTTAGATCAAGTGGGCCCACAACTCCCCTCAAGTAAATCTTGCTCTTGAGAGTTGGAGCCGTGACGTTTAATACTCGTTGCCAAATCCAATGTCGGGATAAAAACCCGGGATCTCCGTTCCAGACTTTACACTGTTAGCGGCAATTAGTCAATTATCGGTAATTGAGTTGGCTTCGTTAACGGACGTGGCTATAATAAACGTGTTTGGAAGCAATAAATTGGTCAAAAGATATTCAGTTAATTCATCGATATAATTTTATAGTTTATTTAGGGAGCTGTGTATTTTAATATCTTAGTTCGTCATATTTGTCAACATGTTCTGAATATTTATTTATACCGTTTCTTCTTTTTCGAGTGCTTTATGTCTTATGAGACGTAGTCACATTCTCTCGTATGCCTGTGTTGCGCGTTTAGAGTGCCATAGACATAGAGGACCTACAGCTTAACGTGGACTCCGAACCACGGGAAGTGTAAACACTTCTACTCCAGGGAATATTTACTAGACAGAGTACCTCGCTGGTTTGACATTGCCTTGCGAGGGAGAACGGCCGTTAAAAATCCGATGTTGTGGTACTGGAAATTGAACCCAGGAGTTTCAGCGTAGAAGTCTAACGCGCTAACCTCTAGCCCACGGCCGCCAGCAATGTTTACAGAAGAGATTTTCTTTGAACTTTCATAACTGTAATTTCGGTTAATGAAATTTTTTTAGCTGGGTAATGATGTTAACGGTCTTCCTTTAAAATTCGATTATTACAATATTGTGAGTTTTTATAGCCGATGAAATACCGTTTGCGAGTATTGGAACATTACAGCCAAAGCAGTTAAAAGTTTATTGAAGGTATTAAGTTGAAGTTGCAACGTTATACTCATAATAGAATACACTGTTATGTCAAGTATGGATTTTATGTATCTGTACCGTTTCAAAAATTATTTCAACGTTCTAATTAAAATGTAGAAGTATTTGCTCTGTATGTAATTTTTTTAAAAGTTATATAATCAGAAGCTTATATTACTCATTTCTTAGTATAACATTTAGTAAAATATACAGAAAATCCATACTAGATGGCACGGTAATAATGGAAAAGCTAATAATACGAGCTGTGTTCAGTTGAAACCCATATTTGCTTTATAAAAAATGTATTCATCAATTTAATTACAAATAATTACTGTCATAGTTAAGGCACGTACCCCATTGTTTTACTAACCGACATATACCCTGCTCATAGAATTCTTGTGGCTGCTGACTGAAGAAGTTTTCCACGGTTATCTGTACTTCTGCGTCAGACTCAAAATGCCGACCTGTTAACGCCTTTTTCAACGGTCCAAAAATATGGAATTTGCAAGGCGATAGATCCGAACTATAGGGTGGATGCTCTAAAACCCTCCATATCTTTCGTTGAAGATTTTCTTCTACCACATTAGCAACATGAGGCCTAGCATTGTCGAGCAGCAAAATAACCCACGCGTAAGTTTTCCTCATAGTAATGGCACCAAGTTTCGTCACCAGCAACTATTGACAGAAAACAGTAATCACCATTTTACCTATAGTCTGTGAGGTGTTGCAAAGATAAGCCCATTCACAAGCATTTTTATTCATAAGACAAGAGACGAGGAATCCATTGCGAACAAACTTTGCTGTAACCCAGATTGCGAACAATACTGTGTACAAATACTACACTAGCAACCGACAATTTCTGAAATTTCTCTAATTGAAATTCAACAATTTTCGCTAATAAGGTCTTTCGCACATGTCATATTGTTTTCTGTTAATGAAGTACATTGTGCACCTGGTCGCGGCCCATCCGCGGCCTTTTCCATTCTTAAATTTTCGGCACCATTCCTTCACAGTTGGGTACGCAATACATGCATTTCCATACACTCCTTGCATTCGCGTATGAATCTGCAATGGCTGCACACCCTCACTGCATAATAATTGTAGGACCGCACGCTGATCAAACTTGAACGGATTTTCAACAACAAACGCCATTTCAAAATCGAAGTTTTAAAAGTCAAAATTAAATAAAAACGCCAGAAACTTATTAATGTGTTGCTTACAAACACTACTAAGATTAACAAACGTCATTTGAATTATTGCATTTATTTTCAAGGCTAAGTTGATCAAAGATGGGTTTCAGTTGAACAAGCCTCGTATAATAATAGTTGCAGTTAAGTCATACTGATAGTTGTTACCATGTTTAATAAATGTAAAATAACAAGTTTGCACGTTATGTAATATTACCAAGAAAGATAGAAATGAAATCGCAGTGTCTGTAACATCTAGTAGCCTCATGGAAATTGACTCCAAGCCAGGTCGGTGCGCTCACAAAATGCTGAAGGAGAGAACTTTTTGGGGTTATATTTAATGCATTAATATAAATAACATAGGAACGTTTTCATTATTCTACTGTACAAGGTTACAATAAGGTTACGTGGTTGTAAACTTGATGGACAGTACATATTCTATATGCCTTTTAATTGAATACGGCAAACATTTTTATACAGGGTGGCTCGCCGAAAACGAAACAGGCATGCTTTGTGACACTAAACCTCAATTCTTTGAAACACGACCGAATACGTCAAATTAATTTGCCAGGGGAACATACGAGGGGGTATTGATAAGTACTTAGCCTGCTATATACAACGCCACAATATTTCAAAACACAATTTTGTTTATTCAACATAATTTCTCAATCAAACGAACTTACCTGTGAAGTTCGATTGAAATTATATGAGGCATCCAGTCCAAAGATGTTAATTATTCACCACGTAGTTCGCCTGTTTTGTACTGTTATCCACATAGTTTAAAGCAAACAATCCCTCCGCCGCCGGTCCCCCACCGGCCACTACGTCCCCGCCGGGAGTCCTCATTAAGTTTGAATAATATTCAATTCATAATTATGTAGGGCGAGGAGGGAGGGGTGTTAACATCTTTGGACTGGATGCCTCATATAATTTCAATCGAACTTCACAGGTAAGTTCGTTTGATTGAGAAATTATATTTCTGCATCCAGTCCAAAGATGTTAATTATTCACCACGTAGGATGTTTAAAGATTTAATGATTATGAATTGAATAAGACGCATACGCTTAAGTAATATCTTAATATTGAAGAACTCAAAACATTAACATAGGTAATTGAATTAACAAATAACACAACTTAGACTAAGCTAAGGAACTAGACGGTATTCAAAGCAGGGATAAAATAATTGTCCCTGCAATGGGTAACTATAACCAGTTTTGTTTATTATGAGTACGAGAGTAATCGTATTATATGATAACATATTTAAAATAAGGAAAAGTAATAACATAAGATATTTAGGTAGGAGTTAACTACCATATTAAGACCCATATTAACATAACTAGCTTAGAAAAATACTTTGAGTGAACTGGTCACGATCGATCAATGGACGGTTATAGAACTTAGCAAACGTGGTGGAATTTTTGCTCCATCCTGCAGAATCCTTAATTAAATCGATTGAGACACCTGCTCTATGAGCAGTTGAAGTTGACGCATGTCGGCTTGAATGTGGTTTGAAAATTGAAGTGTCAACGCCAGCTGCTTCTAGAACACATTTCACCCAGCGACCTAGAGTTTGCTTACTAGCTACATGGAATGGTTTTTGGTAGCTTAAGAACAAAAAATCGTTAGAATTTCTAAGGCTGTCAGTCATTTCGATGTATTTCCTTAGACATGATACAACACACAGTTCGGCCATTTCGTGAATTTTGGGAATTATTAAACAGGGTTGTTTTGAATTTAGTCTGGATGTTTTAATTCTATCGTCGATTAAGATCTGAACCCCATCATTGTATGGCTTAATATTTGGCAGTTTAATCAAGGAGATAGTTTGTAGTCTTTGTCCAGTGGCTAATAGTAAAAGAGTTACCAGTTTTAACGATATTGCTTTTAGGGTGTCTGCTGGATGATTTTTAAAATAGTCCAATACCTGTTTAGGATCCCAAACACAGGAATATTTGGGTTTTTGGGGCCTTAAATTTCGGATACCCTTTAAAAATCTTTTTAGTAAAGGATTATCTTCTATATTATTGGGGAGAATAAGTGATAAAGCTGCCCGATGTGAGTTGAAAGTGCCATAGTTACATTCTGAAGAATCCAAGATTAATTGCAAAAAACTTAAAACGTCTGGAACCTTGGCTTTAAAAGGAATTATTGTATTCTGACTGCAAAATTTCCACCACCTTTTATATGTAACTCCGTATTGTTTGATTGTTGCATCAGATATTGAATGTAAAGTAGTCTCTATGGTACATTCAGGAAACTCCTGTAGTCTCAAGGCTTTGCGGATAGTCTCGACGCTACCAGGGTAAGGTTCGCAGACAGTGGGTGTGACGTTTGGCTAAAAGAACATAGCAATAAGTCAGGGCTTGGATTAAAGTAAATAGGTTCAGTGACAGACAGTTTTATAAAAAGTGGAAACCATGCTTGGGATGGCCAGTAAGGTACAACGACAATACCATTAGCATTATCATTAATTATTTTCTGCAGAACTCGTAGAATCATTGCAAATGGGGGAAACGCATAAAAGTTTAAGTTTTCCCAAGATAGAGTAAATGCATCACAGGCATATGCCTCTGGATCTTTAAACCAGGAAACAAATTGAGAACACTTGTAATTGGTTCGTGATGCAAATAAGTCTATTTGTGGCCTGCCAAAATTATATTTAATTTCCCTGAATGCGTAATCTGCGAGAGACCACTCTGTTTCCGGCTGTAAGGCGCGGGATTCTAAGTCGGCTCTCCAATTTTCTTTTGAGTTTATGTATGACGCGAAGACCCATATGTTACGGTACTCGCACCATTGCCACAATGTCCTTGCAAGGCCGTTTAATTTTTTGTGTTGAACACTGCCCATGCGATTAACCGAGGCGACTGCAGTGGTATTGTCGCATCTTATAAGGATATTACAATTCCTTAGGGTTTTCGCAAAACATTTCAATCCGATGAAAACTGCCTGCAGTTCAAGAAGGTTAATATGATTTCGTTTTTCTTCTAGAGTCCACCAACCGTGAGTATTCTCCCCATTACAGTGAATTCCCCAGCCTGAGAGAGATGAATCTGTAAAAATTTCTAGCTCAAACGAGTCTTGTTTTATATCATTGTATGTATTATTTAAATTTTCTAGCCACCAGAACAAATCATGATTTAATTCTGGGGGTAGACTAATTTTGGCATTAAAATTCATTTGATTTTTCCGAAGGGCTAAGATCTTGGCCCTTTCGAAGGTTTTGGTATATAAAAAACCGTATTTTACAGCAGGGCAAACCGAGATTAATAAGCCTATAAATTGCGCAAATTCTCGGATCGTAATTAGTTTTTTATTTTGAAGGAAGTGAACCCAGTGAATTACCTTCTCTCTTTTTTCTCTTGGGAGTTCGATTTTTAAACTGTCTGTATGAAGAACAAAGCCCAAGAATTTACAGGTTTTTGACGGGGTTAATGAACTTTTTTGTTGGTTAATAACAAAACCCAACGACTCTAGCAGATTAACTGTGGTAGACGTTTTCCATTTGCAGCTTTGAAAAGTTTCACCAAATATTAAAAAATCATCCAGGTAATTCACGCATATAATACCCTTTGATCGCAAGTGACGTAATACAGGTTTGAGAATTTTTGTAAAGGCATAAGGAGAGGAAGACAAGCCAAATGGTAGACAAGTAAACTCATAAAGTTGCTGATTAAAACTGAATCTTAAATATTTACGATGTTTAGTAGCAACTGGGACTAAAAAATAAGCATCCTTTAGATCAATAGAAGTCAAGAAGCAATCCTTATGTATTAATCTTAAAACTGTTCTCGTGTCTTCCATTTTAAAGTGAGGGCTTTTCACGTATTTATTAAAAGGTTTCAAATTAAGTATGAAACGTTTCTTTCCATTAGGTTTGTCCGCCAGAAAGAAAGAAGATAAAAACTGATTGCGAAGTGGCGCGCACTTGGCGATCACACCATTCTCAAATAGCTCTAAAATTTCCGTGTAAACCATTTTAAATTCGTCTTGAGAGAACGATATTTGTCTAGGTATTGTCGTTTGTATTGGTCTTTTAATAAGTGGAATACAATAGCCATTTATCCATTTGAGAATAATGGGATTTGAGGTTATGGTGGTCCACTTTTCATAAAACCTAGACAGTCTGCCTGCAATTTGAAAACAAACCTTTTTTACTTGCTCCTCCTGTATCTTTGGTTCTTGACTGATTCCTTCGAGGGTCGCCCTTTGTATGAACTCGCCTCCCTCCGGTGGCGGATCGGGCGGTACCTGTTTAAAGCGCTAGTCGGCCTTGCTTTATCTTGCCCCCCTCCTTTTTTCCGTGTGTAGGTAGCAGAAGCTTTAAAGCTAGGGATAGCTGGAGTTGATTTTAATTCTTTGCTAGCTGCTTGCATAGCTTTGGCGGTTTTAACCATTTCCCCCAGATCCGAGCCAAAGAGGAGGTTGGTTGGAGGACATTTTTCAACCAGTTCTTTGGTGTCCTTGTTCATATAAGGATATATGAAGCTACGACGGGACTTGGTTAAATCAAAAAACAAACTCGTGAGGAGATGACCAGAATCAGACAAAGTAGAAAGTAAGGTATTCTTACACGCTTCTGGAAGGATATCTGTGTCTTCCAGCAATGTACTAATACCTTTGCCTAACGCCGCAATGGCGGTCCCTAATTTAGTTTGGAATTTTACATAGGCATCGTCCTTTCTTTGCATATTTAGTGGTATGATAGCTTTCGACTCAGGATTTACCACTGGTGGAGTCAAAAGGGGGCAATTAGTAGGAATATTATATTTTTGCAAAATATTATTGTATTTTTCCTCAGCCAACCCATTTGTAAGCGTGTGATTCCAACGAGTCGCTAGAGCTGTATGTAAAACAGTGCTGTTGTTATTTTGTGTGCTCGGGTCTTCACCTAAAATGTTTAATATGTCTTCCGGAAGCTCTACATCATTGTGGATAATTAATTCATCCGTAGCCATTTCCGGATCTACCATATCGCGCGGACTATGGGTAAAAACAGAAGCATTTGCCGAATCGCTCGGATTTCGGGCGAGCACGCTAGGGGAATTGCTCCGCGAAGGATGACGGAGCCGCTTTGATAGCACATCTGGTGTGTGAGATGGAGATCGCACAGAGCGTGTAGAAGACAGAGACCGTTGTCTGCTATTGGCCGAACGCCCCGTGCGGGAGCGTGTACGAGACCTTGAACGGTGTTGCTTGTAGAATTTTTCAAGCCTGTCTAAACGTTTTAACAATTTTTTCCTATATTTTAATTCATTAGAGGAATCAGATTCCGAAATAGGAGACCGAAATCTCCTTTTCCTTGATTTTCCCATGCTAAAATAGGTAGAAAGGTTACGCTGTGTATAGTATTATACTCACGTTTTTGCGAATAAGCAGGAGAGTTTTGGTGCACGTGCGTATTCTAACAGCACAAAAAGGCGAATGAGGACTCCCGGCGGGGACGTAGTGGCCGGTGGGGGACCGGCGGAGGGATTGTTTGCTTTAAACTATGTGGATAACAGTACAAAACAGGCGAACTACGTGGTGAATAATTAACATCTTTGGACTGGATGCAGAAATATAATCTCCTTTAAGACTTATACATTTAGCAGAACGTTCATAAAGTAAAGCGAAGCCATTTAAAAAAAATCTTTGTCTTGGTCTGCTAACCACTCCTCAACGGCACATATTGCTTCGTCATTTATAAAAAATCTTCTACCTTTCAAATGTTTTTTGAGTTTGGGAATAAATAACAGCCTGACGGTGCTAAAACCGGAGAATAGGGCGGTTGGTCAACCAATTCAAAACCAACTTCATCAATTTTTTGCAGTGCAAGCAACGACTTTCGAGTTTTTCGCGGCGTTTTACCACAATTTTCTTACGTAATTTAGTTAGCAACTCAGTATAATATGCTCCCGTGATAGTTCTACCCCGTTTCAAATAATTTATCAGAATTATTCCATCTTTGTCCCAGAAAACTGAAGCAAGAATCTTGCCAGCCGATATTTGAACACGGAATTTTTTGGGTCATGGAAAACCAACATGCTTCCACTGTGTGGATTGCTCTTTAGTCTCTGGATCATAGTGATGGATTCACGTTTCGTCCATAGTAACAAGCCGATCCAAAAAGTTTGAGGAATCTTCTGCAAAACGGCGGCAGATTTCCTTTGACGTTGTCTATCGAAGGCGCTTCTGATCAACGTTCATGCATCTTGGAATCCATTTGGCCGAAAGCTTTCTCATACCCAAATCGTGATGAATGATGTGACACACACGTTCATAGAAAATGTGCAATGCTTCTGCAATATACTTAATCCCAATACGTGGATTTTCTAAAATCATATCATGTATAGAATGAATGTTCTCCGAGTGGTCACAGAAATTGGTCTTCCAGGGCGGTGCTGATCTTTCACATCTGATCTTCGTCTTTTATATTCCGCAACGCAGTTTTTAATAGTGACGTATGAAGGACACTGGTCACCTAAGGTTTCTATCATATCAGCAAAAATTTCCTTGCCCGATAACCCTTTCAAAAATAAATACTTAAAAACTGACCGAAACTCGATTTTTTCAAATTCTATCTTTTCCTCAGATATGCTGTTTTCAAAAATTCAGAGTTTGATAACCTTTCGACTTATGTATGTCAAACTTTGACAACTTATTTATAAAACATCAAAGTTGTAACCAGAATAACCATATTCACTTTTCTGTACTAGAAACCAGGCTAACTAAATATCAATACCCCCTTGTATAACACGGATATTTACGTTCGCCTAATTTCAAGCTTAAATTTCAGGGTAGTAAATGTTCTGGAGCATTTACGGAATGTTTAGACGGCCATAATTAACCATACGTTGGCGTAAACAGTTGATTTCTAATATTACTTCAGTCTCATGCCGTATTACAAAGTTGTTTTCTTTGAACATTTTAAATGGTTTATTCGATTTGAGAAAGAGTTGAAATAATTGCGTTTTTCTTCAGACACACTGAATGTGACAGTAGAGGCGCCGAATTGTTCAGCCAGCAACATGCAGATAAGCATGTTAATCGCAAGTATATCTTGGAGTTAGTGAGAAAATGCGGGAGACCGAGTCTGTCGCAAATAAAAGGCGAAATGCTGAAAATCTGGTAAGAAATGAAGCGCTCGAGCGCTGTTCTGGACCATGTTGTTGTCGATCCTACGTTGCGTACAAGGCAAATGGCTATTATATCGGGTATTAATCGAACCAGTATTCAACCGCACCTTGAAACAGAACAAGTTTTATCTCTACAACATTCTTTTGCTACAAGAACTCAATCAAGACTACTTTGACAGCACTTTCGTGAAGTAAATAATGCAAATTATCTTTTTAAAGTTTGTTTTTCCGACGAATGCAGTTATTGATCAGATTCTAATCCAAGGATATTTCACGAAGGACATATGTATTCAAAACCCCGAATAATTAAACGTTTTCTTGATCCTTATTTCTTACCTACTAATTTGAGTGGACAAGTGTGTATGGATAAATGTTAGAAAACCCCTTACCACCACGATATTTAGAACGTATTTCGGCAACTAAGCTGCCATCATTAGTAGGAACGTGAACTAAGTAAAGTAACTTGGCTGAGGAATGCCTCTGGAGATAAGTCCTTCACCTAGTCAACAATTAAAGTCTAATGCTAATAATCTAACAGACAAAGGCTTAAACACTTAATACCCGTTAGGGTTCGTTACACCTAACCGCTTAAGAAATTATTTTAAACAATTAAATGAAATTTGAGTTAGGAATTAGCCCATTATCTGAATTTAAAAGATCCCCCTATTATTGATAATATAAATGCTTTCATAACAGTTCAATTCTTTTGTTGAAGACACTTCCTCTAATAATTTTAGATTTTCTAGTTTTATACCGTGTCCTGACTCGTAAATATGTTAATTTATGAAATCTTTGATTTTTGAAATGAGCTACATGTTCTTTAAACCTAATCTCGATATTACGTTTAGTTTACCCAATATATTTTCCATTACGGTGAGAACAGTCAATTTCGTAAACCCCGACTTTTTCAAAGTTTTTACTTTGTCTTTAGGCTTTTCCAACAAATTTCACATATGAATTATAAAACAAAGGACAGTTGCCGTTTCGTGACGTATTAGTTATCAGAAATTATTTTAAAGGAGTAGAATTTGAGGTTTAAAGGAAAGACACCAATGTAAACAAATGTGTAACCAATCACTCAGACATTATTTTCAACATAAAATTGCGGCCTTTAATTTTTTGAATCATAGACTACTTACCTTTCCATTAAATCTAAATCGATACCGGATTGAATATTGGTGCATGAAAAGCATTGCTTCTTATAATGGTTTCTCTCCAGACATCATTGATTATTTAATTAGAAAACGTAAGCTAAGATGAAATGTTCGTAATTCAACGACTTTACAAAGTTCCCACTTTGAAGAAATCACCACAAATGTAATCCAAATTCCGTTCCATCCCTTAACCAAAGGCCTTGATAAAATATGCAAACAAATCATATCCAAAATTGTATTTTGTTCAAATAACAAAATTCGGAACTTGTTAGGGAACTCTAAAGACAAAGTGAAGACTTTGGAAAAGTCGGGGATGTACAAAATTGACTGTTCGCGCTGTAATGAATAATATATTGGGCAAACTAAACGTAATGTTAAGACGTAGTTTAAAGAACATGTAGCTCATTTCGAAAACCATAGATTTGATAAGTGAAGTGGATACAGGATACGGTATAAAACTAGATAATCTAAACTTGTTAAAGGAAGTGTCTTCATTAAAAGAGTGGATCTGCTATGAGAGCATTCATATTTTCAAAAATAAGGGAATATTTAAAATTTATATAACGGCCCGATTCCTAACTCAGATTTAATTTAAGTTTTGAAAATATTTTATTAACCGGTCAGGCGATAAGAACCCTAACGGTGATTTAGTATCTCAAGCTTTGTGTGTTAGATTATTAGCATTGGACTTTAATTGTTGATTTAGTAGAGGACTTATTCCCAGAGATATTCCTCAGCCAAGTAACTTTAGTCAGTTCAAGTTGCTACTGAAGATGGCAGCTTAATTGCCGAAATACCTATTTAGGTGTTTGTATTGTATGAAGCGGTTATTTCCACCTACAGCACTCAGGCCATAAGGTACATTGTGCAATCCGCCCTGTTAAAGCTCGTCCCCAAAAAGCCCAGTACCCACCGCGAAGGCTAGCAGCTGGTTTAAGGGGATGAGCTGTAAATCTTCCGGTTCCAGTATTCCAGCCCCAAGATATTTATGCCGCAGCCTCATCAGACGGAGGCATTAGCGCATTATGCGAACAGAGGATTCGTCCCCTTCATAGCATAATCTGCAAGTGGGATCGTCGTGATGGTAAGGGTTTTCCAACATTTCTTCACTTAAACCACCGTCCCCAATCCTATTAAGATGTACCTGGAATTTTTACAGTATTGATTCGATGTAACTGATACAGAATGATGATTATTACCTCAAAGCTCATTTGATATTTCAACAGGACCGAGCTCTTTTCTATTTTGCACTAGTTGTTCGATAGTATTTGGATCGAAAGTTTCCGGGACAATGGACTGGAAGGAGAGGTGCTATTGAATGGCCCGCAAGGTCGCCAAATTTATATCTTCTAGATGACTTTTTGTAGTCATTTAAAGAGTAAAATTTATGCAATCCAACCCGATTCTCTACCAGATTTACGACAACTAATGACGTGTTATCAATCCACAATTGCTTCAGAATATACGACGACATTTTGAACCGAAACTTTATTATCGTATTTTGGGTGAATGTTTTCCCAATTTTGGGTTTGAAGATAGGTGAAGCGAGATAGCTGTCTTGCATGTCCCCCAGGGAAAAAAGTTGGACGTGTTCGGATGTTTTTCGAAGAACTGAGCTTTAGTGTCACAAAACACATCTGTTTCGGTTTCGGTGGGCTACTCAGTTTTTAATTTCTGTAGTATTATTTAGTGAATAATCTTATTATAACTTTGGCAGCTGAGCCATCATCAACAGCCTTTCCGGCTCACTGCTGGGCATCGGCACCTTCCCTGCCACATGTTTCTCCTCAGCGCTAAGGTAGAAACACGGAGGACCTACAGTTTAACGTCGAATCCGAACGACAGAAATTCCAGAGAAGGTTTTTAGCATTAAGATCCCACGGTTGCAAGCCAATTGGGAAATTGTGTGTGGTGGGTTGCAGACAAGATTTTTATAAATCTGCATAGTTCTGCTGAGGTTTCGAACCCAAGCCAGAATCAACGTTTTATTCAGAAAGCGAGCGCTCTACCAACTGAGCTACCACCACACGCTGGCAGCTGAGTAATAAAGTACAAATCAAAATTCTGCAGTTTGATGAGTAACCATAGATGGCTTCAAAATTTATACTCGTAAGATTTTCACAAGCTGTTACGTTTTAATGATTTGTGGTTCTGCTTATTCTCTTGCTAGACGATATTAAACCGTTCAAGTTTTGTTTGATGGTAACATTTTTTTTATGAAAAGACTTTAGTTTAGAAAGGTTTTAGAAAAGATTAACAATAAAAACAGTTAAAAGTAAAGATTAACTAAATAAAAAATAGTTGACCTCTGTCGCCCTACAATGCATCAAGCAAACTAGCTAAACATGTGGGCTATGATGCATGTCTTGTTTGGTGGTTTCCTTTAAAAATAAATACCAAGTTGAGTGAAAATGTAAAACATACATAGGGTGAACCACATAGAGGTTTACCTCCTAATATCTTATACAACTTTAAGGCATATATTTGTAGAAATTTTTTTGATTCTTATTGACCTAGAGGATATGTTCTTACAAAAGTTCCGTACAATATTAAAACACCCTGTATTTAATTAAATTATAAAGCAACCGGAGCAAGTTATCAGGATAGGGCAAGGAAAAATGGAATAAAGTTGGAACAAGCAAACCGCCTAAACCTTAACAAGGAAGATGATGATATTGAGATGCCAGTTATCACGGAAGTCGCTATGTAGTTTGGGTTGCATATTGTTAATCTTATAGGCGCGTACTCTTACATAATTCATACTGGGGATCATTGTAGTAACACAATTTAAAGCTTTTTAGCACATACATAATTCTGTGGGAAAATAAAGGTTAAATTTACCTTTAAATCCAGGTAAACTAAGCGGCGCGAAGTACATCGGGAATGTTTTTTTGTTTTAAAATTACTTGCAGAGCCACAGTGTCATTTATTCGGCGTCCGCCAGTGTATAAAGGTTCTTGTTAGCGTTGACATGTAGTATATGCTGTTTGGAGTCCCCTAATCCTCCATCTGCTTGTCGTGTGTTAATCAAGAGTCAGGACTAATGAGGTCCCGCATTCCAGCCGTTCCGGGTTGTTGACCCCGGACTCACTTGTCTCAACTGCTAACGGCCTGACCTCAGCACGCCAACGTCAACCTCAATGTACAAATGTGTACTCAGCGCTGCACAAAACAACTCCATACTTACCCTAATAATTTTCTGAAATTTATGCAGGTTTTGGAGATACGCGAAAAAGATTTTCATCAACTCAGAAAATGAGGGAAAGTTTCATCATTCATATTAAGTCCATTTATGTTATTACCAATAGCAAAAGTGTTTACTTGGCTGTAAAGCTGTGCGGCTAATGAATTTTTTTATTTATTTCGGCAATCATTCATAAAGCTGGCGGTTTAATTCCAACTAATATTGTAATGCGTGGAAATATGCAGCAGGCGGATAGTAATTGGAAATGGGGACTTAATAAACCAATCCTGAAATTGCAATGGTAAAGCGGGATATACGTAAAGGGTCCGACGGTAATTTACAGACAGGGTTTACACACCAAAATAATAAAAAAGTTTTGTATGAGTGTTCAGGAAATGCTTTCTCAGGTCCCGAAAGGGTACAGCAGCGCTGCCATTAATTTACTCATAACTTTAAACAGAAAGTTTTATGCATATATATTTACTTTTATTGTAAATTGGGGTTTGATATTGATACAGTCTGGCCAAACAATCGTTTTAAGTGTACCCCACAAAGGGTAAGTAATAGTAATTTTTATTATACTTATCTGAAAACACCTTGTTTTCATCTGTTTTTACAAAGACGTAAAGGTGGCATTTTCAGAACAGCGCACGGAAAATTTTTCCCGATCTCCGTTTTTTTTTCCGTGCGCTTACAGTTTTAACTTTTTTGAGATCTCGCCATTCCATAAAAAGTTGATACTCGTGTTCATATCTCGACCTGGATTTTGCTGGTAACAAATCAGCACAGGCTTGTGCCGCTAGCTCTAATATGCTCATAGGAATATCTGGATTTTCTTCCGAGTACATTTTTTAAAACTAACATGAATTAAACTGACAGAAAATAAAACAATGCCGATAATAAATATATCGTTGCTATGGAAATGTTAATCAGGTTTGGTACTATTACGATGTATTATGATTACTTTGAAAATAAAATGTTCTAAATTTATTTTTTATCCTTTTTTGTGTTGTTGTCAGATAAGTATAATAAAAAGTATCGTTCATTACACGTCCGGAAATGGATTTTTCCGTGCTTGCATGACTTCCCGTATTCGGCTTCGCCTCACACGAGAATTTGTCACGCGCGCACGGAAAAATCCTTATTTCCAGACTCCTAATGAAATATACTATTGGGAACCTAGTACACATAACGGCTGATCGAGAAGAATATGAAAACGTGATTTCTAGTATTACTTAGACAACTCTATCCTGTGATCGCTAACATCCAGAAAATGGATAGGCAGTAAAAGAAGAAGAAGAAGAATAGTGATTTGGTATAATAAACATTTTTGCTACTTCAGATATGTACCTCTCGGATTCATGATATTACGAGTATACAAACATTTTACTTTTTGAATTGCGTCAGAAGCTTCAAAGTAACATCCCAGAAAAAATATATCAAAAATGAGGAGCTTTCAGTGGCAAAGTAGCCGACATCGTTTGCTATGGACCAAGGAATATCAGAAATTAATTGCAGAGCAGTCACAGAAGGTGATCAATCACATTTTAATATCAAAATCATACAAGTTTCTTTAGGAAGGAAATAAAAATTAGTACTTTCACTAATTAACCATCCAATCTTTATTATGGTATGGGTATGCAAACCCAAAACCCCGCGCAAAGAGTTGGTCGATTACAAGTTGTCTATGTTGTCTCTGGGACGATGCAAGCAACAAAATACCTCGGAATACTATAGGACACGATGCTACCTAGTGAAAATACATGTTTTTTGAAGACAAGTTAATCTTCCAGCACGATAATGCTCCTTGTCATAAAATAAACCTGGTTAAACTGTCAACGGCGATCAATAAAATAGACAGAATGAAGTGGCGAGTACTATTTCCAGACCTAAATCCAGTAGAGAACTTGGTAATTAATATCATATTATTATTTTCATGTCCAAAACGGAACCTACAGAAACTAAAACTATCGAATTTGTAACCCTAGTTTTGTTATAGTTCAAAGGTGGTACTAGAAAACTGGCTAAAATCTACAAATTCTGACTCAGAACAAAGTCTGATCAATTACGCTTTAAAGTAGTTATATTAGAGTTTCTGTTCTAATTTACAATTTTTAATCAATTATTTTCTAACTGTATTTCTTTGTCAACCAACATTTCCGATGTGCTTTATATCGATTAATTACATATTTGATGAGGTAGACAGTAAATAGCTGAACAATACTTAAAAGAAGTATGTTTAAACTTCAATTTGCCTCTATGTGTAGGGAGACGTAGTACTTTCTACGAGGGCAGCCTTTTACGTTTTTACAAAAACTAGGAAAGAAGAACTGTTTTTGGAACAAATTATTTTATTGCTTTTCAGAATATTCGCCTTTAAGGTTTATACACTTTTGCATGCGTTCAAACCAATTCTCGAAACATTTTTTCCACTCTGAAGTTGGTATCTCACAAACATGGTTTTTGGAGGCTTCAGCAGCTTCTTGGGGGATGAAAATCGCTGTCCAAGCATTGTTTGTTTGGCATTCGGGAACACAAAGAAGTCGTTAGGCGATAAATCAAGTGAATACGGACAATGAGACATTAATTCGATGTTTTTCTC
>JABXWE010031524.1:0-10821 GCA_014611495.1 Limonius californicus | reverse complement strand
CCCCCCCCCCCATGAACCCCCTTCCCCCATGAAAGAAGTTGGATTCAAAAAGCCCCCTTCCGTTGTGAGCTGGATTCGCCCTTGGTTACATTATTAAATGGTGGAATTGAGATAATTATTTTATAAATGATTTAAAATGGAGATTTTTCCAAGTAATGAACAGTAACATATGCTTTGAACATAAGTCAAGTATTATAAAAACTGTCTTTCTGCACGAAAATACTTCAGCAACTTTCCGGAAAGAAGACAATCGAAAATTAAAATTTTGAAAAGCTGTTACGGGCCAACCGAGCTTTTCCGACGACCCGTAACCGGATAGGTGGAAAAAGGCCTACAGCTTAGCTCAGAGGAGTAGGGGGAGTTCGCAAAAATCGCTTACGGGAGGAAATCTTCTTAGTTGTGTACAGGGTAAGTCAAAATTAGTGGACGCCATCTTCCAAATCCAGCTGATTGTAGGTCCTCGTGGAAGGCCGAGAGACCAACAGCTTACGGGAAGGGAACTCACCTTTATTGTGCCTCCTCCTATATATATATGAAGCTTGCAAAATTCATGCACAAACAAATACAGAGTACACAATAACAAAAGAGGCAGTAAATTTTAAAACACATATAATGATACAAAAAAAAGACAGTCAATGGCATTTTTATGGTTTTACAAATGATAATTGGACGTTCAGAAAACCAAAACTCGCCGTCGTTGACGCACGATATTTAGGATATTTCAATAAATCTATGTGGCCAATGGCGTAGAGTTTACACGAATAATACAGTATTAATATCTTTTTACAATTAACAGTAAACAAATGGCGACTGAAGATCGCTTTTAGGTTGCATAAAACAAGTTCAATAACGTGGAATTTTGCAAGTTTGCGCTAGGAAAAAAAAAAGCTTTCTTTTTACACTGCACAAACAAACTGGTTCTTTACCTTGAATTCCGGTGGAGGCAGGCACAATTTCGGGGGTTCATTTCCAGATGCAGGTACAGTCCGGAAGGGGAGTATTTTTCCGGTACGGGAAAAAGGTAGAAGACTTCAGGAAACCGTGGGACGAAACGTTGGTAGGTACGCTGCTGGGGAAGCAGATTATTCCCAACAGGATCAGTTGAATTATTTCCAACGGGGACAGTCGACGTTGAGGGCAACAGGAATTTCAAACGCTTGAGTCACCAACAGACCCAACAATCACATTTTCACGAGTTCAAACGCTTTTATCCGAATGAATCGAAGAAAAAAACAACCACACTTGATTGTTCTGTAACCAGGCTACTACTGTTAAAACTTATTTAGATCCGACTTCGTCGAAATAATTCTAATTGCCTATAGCAATTCGGTATGATAAACTCAATTTAACAGGTGCCGCGAATAACCCGCTCTTCATGAACGTCCGTCTCGGACCCAAGCTTGTTGCCTACTCAGTTCTTGTAACGGCCCTTCCCCGTAGATGGAATTTGAGAAGACACGGAGCCATTCAGGATCGAAAGCTGACTGCCTGAAAAACGCCACGCGACGCATCATTCCCCCAAGAGATTGCACCATATTACAAAATGTCATGTAAAAGCATTTAAGGTCAAGCGCCAGCAAACAATATTCGGCAATTTCGACACAAAAGGAACTGTAAACATAACTCAATCTGAGAAAGACGCAAAATAACCAAAACTGTATTCAACATAAAAGTGCAATTAAAATAACGTTTTTAATTCTTACGAAGCGGCAATCATATTAAGAAATTAATTCAAATAGAGCGGCAAATTTTAAAAGAATATAACAAAGATTAGATGAAAATATGCAACAATATGGATGTATGTAAATCCAATGGAAATCCAATTGTGGTAGGTGAAGATGACGTATTAACATTTTCTTCTGTGGCGGCTACTCCGAACATTTAGACTCCGAGAAGCACATGCTAACGTATCTCAATCTAAAACAGCGGATCCCAAATTGTGGGGCGGGCCACCCTGAGAGGGCACCGAATATATGAACAAGACATCAGAATTATTTTGTTTACATTTTTATCACAACGAAAGCATTATGACTAAAATTAAAACAAAACATTTCTAAGGCATAACTCTAATGATTAATAATATGTGCCTGCTTTAAAGTATACAGTCTGTCCAGGTTTCGTTTGATATTCGAGATAGACACTCTGACCTCCTTTTCTATTTGAAGTTTGTTTGTATATTTAGACTTTAAAGCAGCTACAGCGATTGATGACTTAATAACAAAATTTGATTTTTCGGCTTTAGCTGAAAAAAGATCTATCAGTTGTTCTTCTTCTTGCAGAGATAGGCCGGTAGGTATACTTTCAAACGGATTTATTACCCAATTCCAGTTACCCAATTTAATGTCTTCTTCTGCAACAACTTTTTATGATTCTCTTCAGATGGGTAACTCTGCATAAATTCACACATTGTGGGAAACATCTCGAAGAAATTGACTTTTAATTTGTTATTCTGTAACTATATTCTCTTACAAAAAGCGTTGACCCTTTCACTTAAATCAAACATATTTGTATTATTTCCCCGAAGTTGAAGATTAAGTGAATTCAGTTTTTCGAATATGTCTACTAAGTAGGGAAGCTTCATTAGAAATAAATTGTAGAATTCTTGCGCATCCTAATGAGCCTCCTCGCTCAAGAATATCGCTATTTCATTTCTCAGTTCCTAGACACGTTTGAACACCTTACCGCGTGACAACCATCTGGATGAAGAATAAAACAACAATGATATATGTTCAGCTCCCATAACTTCACAAAGAGTAGCGAAAATCCTTGATTTTAGAGGTCTGGTTTTTGTATAATTAACTACTATTAAAACAATATTTAGCCCAAGACTTAGCGATTTGGGTGCTGAAGCTTCCGATGAATCATGCAGTGTGTCCAGACTACTCCTGGAGATTCCTTCTTCACATGTACTTGCCAACCTTTATATCTACCAGATATGGCTTGAGCTCCATCGGTGCAAATTCCAACACAATCCTTCCACTGCAAGTTTGCGCTTACAATAGCATCAATTGTAATTCTAAGCAACTCGACAGCAGTTGTTCTTCCTTGTATAGGCTTGCAAAATAGCTAGTCTTCAACTATTGCAACTCCTTGACAGAATCTGACATATCAAATCAAACGAGAATCGTTATTGCTGTCTGTTGCTTCATCAACTTGTATGGAAAATAATTTTCCAACTAACTCGGATTCAAGCTGTTGCTGAATATCCACAAATATATCGTTAATTCTTCGGTAAATTGTATCGTTTGACAGAGGAATATTCTTGAGTGGTTCAGCATAGCTTTCACCAAATATTGTTTCTACCATGTCTATGGCAGCTGGTAAAATTAGTTGCTCTGCATTCGTATGCGGATTCTTTATTTGGCTATTTTATAAGCCACTTTTCTTTGTACAGAGTTTCTAAATGGCTCTTCAATTTATTGGGTTTCATGCTATCTGCAGCCAAAACTTTAAGGCAAATAACACATTGAGGTTTTTCTTCATAACTGAACTGCATTTTGAAGATGATTTATTAATAAAATATCATAAAATGGTGATTTTATCAATCGCGTTTTATGGATCGGCAAATCCTACTTTCCAACTGTGAACTATTTAATCGCCAGAATGAGCATATTGAACTCGGAAAAATACACAAATAGTAGGTCCACGGCGTAACTAAGTTCGTTTCAGATTTGATGGTTTTTGTGCCATATTGGGAAATCGTCTAATTGATCCTATCATATTTGATGGACACTTAACTGCGCAATGGTATTTGGAAATTCTTCAAATGTCTCTAGAGAAGTTGTTAGTTGATCTACCTTTGTCGCAAAATGTTCAAATATGGTACCAGTAAGATGGCGCTCCTGAATACCATGCCAGAAATGTTAATTATTTAAATGATTGTTTTAATAACAGGACAATAGCGACTAATACACATAATCCATGGCAAGCCAGATGAGCAGACTTAACGCCTCTTGGTTTTTATTTATGGGGTACTTTGAAAAATAAAATATATGGAAATAATTTTAATTATAATAATGCAGAACTACGTGCAGCAGTGGAGCAAGCGTTTAACTGACAGTGTCGCAAAACGGTGTCGATTGTGTTTAGCTAATAACGGTCACCATTTACAGCATTTATTATAATTTTAATATTAAGTAGTATTAAATGTTTTGTTTTTATTTAATTTGTTTCCAAAGTAAATTTAACGTGCATTTGCTTTTATGGCTATTTGATTTAAAATGAAAACACTTAATATTTTTAATATAATTTTTTATTCAGATATAAGTTGTGATGCATCGATTGGAAAGAGTAAAAGAAATGCTACTTAACCATCTAAAAACCCAATATGACGTCATTCGTAAGTGCCTCTAATCAAAGGAAATAACTTTCACATGAAACAATTTTACATGTAATTACGAAGGTATTTGACTGTAAAGAAAATAGCAGTTTTCAGTTTTTTTTTTAATAATTTCTCGCCTATTCGAAATTTAAAAAATTCAGTGGAATCTGCATCAGCAATCAAAACTGCACAACTTTGTCCATTTAAACAAATTTCTATAGGTAATAATAAGAAAGATAGCCATGGTAGCCTACTTAATCTGGGACACACTGTATTTGAGCTTTCTTGACTAAATTTTTGTAATTAACTTACTAATTGTATCTCCTAACATAAACAGTTATTAGGAAAATTGTAAAAAGATTTCAAATCAATTAACAACCATTTCTTAGAAATATGCTAAAATATTTTTTACATTTATGATCAAAACGAGAAATAATGAGTAAACAATCAAAACTGTAGAATCATACAATACATGTGATTGATTCAAAACAAAAATCTTGCGATTTATATTTTCGTTGTGTTCGCTATAAACGATTTTGTTGTTCGCAATGAAACTATATCCATCTAAAAGTTGTCTAAAATATCCAGTGACTGCGTGTGTGTGCGTGCGAATCTAAATGTATTTTCAATATTTGTGAAGCGCACACACGCACGCGCGTGTGTATGTGTTTAAATTAGATTACAAATGAACAGATTAATACAATCATAAAACATTTTCAAATAAATCTTGCTATTTATGTAATAAATCCTTGAAAATTACTATGGAAATACTATAGTTGGCGTTAATCGTGCTAAAACGGTCTTCACAAATATTGAAGATACATTTAGATTCGTTTATACAAGGTCAAACTATTCAAAAATGTATATAAATACACCGTGATACTACATTACCTTCAATGACGATATTACTATATGAACTGTATCTATTTTTTGTTAGTTAAACGAGATGTAACACTTGTAACACTTATTCTCCACCCTTTGGAATTAATTTCGGATTACTAAAGAACTCAAATATATATGTGTACATATTTGTTGAGATTTCCTAAAATATCATACATATACAGAGATACTACCGTAAAATATTTTATTATGAAAATAAAGTGCATTGACAGAGCATTGTATAAAAGTTACAAAAGTGTTCCTAAAAATATTTTTATATCTTCACAACTGCTTTTCCTGCATTACCTCCCTCCAACATATTGACAAATGCCGTAAACATATTTTCAAACCCGGACGTCACTGTTTCTCTGTATTTCAATTTATTTTCCTTGAGCCATTGCAGATTTTGTTGGATACCTTCATACCAGCGATCTTGCCATCTATGCACGCGGAAACCTTCCATTTTTAGTTGTTGGCCTACTATAGATCGTTGAACTAGTGTTGCTTAAAATTGTAAATAAAAACAATTAGCTTTTGAATGTTTGCTACAGATATCTAGGTCTATAAAGCTACTTTTGCAAGATGTCCTAATTAGAATTATTAGTTTTTATACCTTTAGGCAAGCTCGACAAATCACAGTTGTATCCGGAAATTGATCCACATACGGATATTCTTCCAAATAAGTTCATTTGACTCAGAACAATGCTGCTGATTTCACCTCCAACCTACAGAAATTACTTAAATAATTTCCAACTAGTATTTCGACATTATTCAGCGTATACTATTATATTAACTTACGTTATCAAAATAGCAATCAACTCCATTGGGTGCGTATTCAGCAAGCGTGTTGGCTAAATTAGGTTTCTTATAATTTATGAAATGATCAAATCCCAGCTCATTTACTAGCCATTCGCCCTTTTGGTCATCGCCGGCGATGCCGATGACCTTGCAACCCTTGATTTTAGCAATTTGTCCCACATGGCTTCCAACAGCACCACCTGCGCCGGATACCACCACCGTTTCTCCTGCTTTGGGTTTACAAATCTCCAAGAAGCCGAAATAAGCAGTATTACTACGAAAGAGATTTTATTACATTTTAAAGGGATAACAAATTTATTTCCTACCCTGGCATTCCTAGCATTCCAACTGCGAGAGATTTTGGATAATTTTCAATATCTGGAATAATCCAAGGGGCAGGAAATCCAGCATCCCCTGGAGATCCATCTGATATTGTGTGCGTACGCCATCCAAATTCACCAACCACATATGTGCCTACCGGGTATTTTGCTGATTTGCTTTCGATTACTCTGAAAGTATATTTATGGTAAATTTTATTTTGTATTGTATAACAATGAAGGTACTTACTTGGCTACCTGAGAACCAAGGAATACCGTTCCTAGGGACAAACTAGGCTCAAATGCACGCATGTATGGATCCACACTCAGAAAAATTGCTTCCGCCAAAAATTCTAAAAGAATTAATTTTTGTGAAGTAAAACTTTTTTATTATTAAATATTTACCTCCATCTTTGACTGGTGGAAGCTCTTCTTCTATGAGCTTCAAGTCTGAAGGCTTTGGAAGCCCAACGAAATGCTTCTCTAAAATGTATTTCTTGGCTTTCACCATTTTTAAATTTGTTGGTGAAAATATATCCAAAATATAAATGTATATATGCTGTTTTATCAAGAGAAATACCACTACTGATTAGAGTATCACGTTAGCACTGCTGCCTCCCACTGAACCGACGAGACTAAAAATAACGACAAATATAAACCTGTAACACAATTGACAGAATTTGTGCCGCTGTGACTATTCATTGTGGATTATTGAGACTGCCTGGCCTCGGCTTTGAAACGTTTTTTCTTGGGGTTGATTTCCAGCACCAATTGGCCATCAATTATTGTGTAAGGGATACGGGAATTGTTCCCTGGATTATTCACCAAATATGTTGGCATTCATAGGAGTAAGGTGTGACGCGTTGTTTACAATTTAGAGAGGGTGATAATCAAATTAGCTCTGCGTTAATGTGGTGTGATACAGAAATAAGAATTAATTTTAATTTAAAAGTGAAAAGTACAGAATTCGCTCGTAGTTTTGTTGTCCAGAAGTTATGTGACATTGATGAAAAAGCTGTTTTAAAACGACAAATTCGTAAACACAACTTTATAGTGGCAGAAATATTAAGTATGTGGGTAGGGACCGCGGTGGTCGAGTGCGAGAACGCATTGACCACTCGAGGTCACACTGAATTGCGCTTGTTCCGGCGTGGTTTCGAATCCCCGCTGGGGCGACCCCAATTCAGTTAGTTAAGTTTAGGGTGCATGCTGCATGAATGGTTAGTGTGTAAGGGACGCCCGCACCCCCCTGAAGAAATGCGAAAGCGGTTCCGGGAGGGGAACGGTAGTATGAGTGTATGAAAAAAAAAAAAAAGTATGTGGGTATGATTATGAAATTTTGTGATAACGGTTGGCTGTAGAACACAAAATATGCACTTACGACTTTGTATTGCTGATTTTCGCCAGAAGTTCCTTGATATAACATACTTTGAAGCTGACTTCTACTATGTAGAAATTGCTGTGATTTTTATAACATCTTCAAAAAAATTCGCTTGATACAGTGTTATCCCACAGACTCTATGGGATAACTTTTGTAGCAAGCTCTATGCCGTAGAGCTTGCTACAAAATAACGAAAACAGTTCTTAAATTGTGTCCACACAGAATATAGGTTTACAACACGCGCATTAACGTATTGAATTATTTACAGTTTTTTGACCATCATTTAGTACGCAAAGATCTCTTTTTTATGATTTTGCATATCTCAAAAACTTAAAATTTAAGAGACCAATGCATACCATCCAAGAACTGAAGCACAGGATTACAAAGGAATGCCAATATTTACATTCGATTAGCTAATGGACGTAACTTTCATAAACTGCTGTTATAGTAAACAACTGAACAATGAAGGGAGAAAGAAGGAATTCTACAGGAAATTTTATTAAAGTTTTCTGTTACTTTAATAACGACAGTAAGGGTACAAAATATATGAAAAATGAGCATTGATAACATTACAATTTATTAAAATGGAAAACTTGCAGTGTTCTTTATACAGGGTGTTTCAAAAAGAATGAGACACCGTTTGGTCATAGACATACTTAGGTTAAAATAAACTAATATACCTAGGTAGAAAGTCTTTCCGTACGAAGTTATAGGGCCTTAAAGTTAAATTTTTTTATTTTTCTGTTTATGGTAATTCCACAAATGTAAAGATTTTTATTTCAAATTTGATGCACACACTTACTGTTACGTACTACATTTTGATAAAATAGACTTGACCGTAAAAGGCACTTAACTTTTATGTAAGCTCTAGTTTTGTTATTTATAGAATTTTTTTGTGTTATTGTCTGAAAGACAAGTAAAAAGCACAAAAATTGGACACTCTTAGTTCATATACGTAAAAGTGACTTACAATTAGTATTGTTTTTTTACTGTAGATGACAAGATCTACCCATTGTTTTTGTAATTATGGCAACCTGATAATCGTACGTCGTAACAACCCAAAACTTTCCCCTGATTTATGGTTTTTTTTTAAATCTCATTCAGACAATAATCTAAAATTTAAAAAAAATTTCATATAACCAAACTAACATAAAATTTAAGTACCAGGTTAAGTGCGTCTTACGGTCAGTCTATTTTATGAAAATGTTGCTATTAATGTAGTACATAGTATTACCCATGTGTACCAAATTTGAACTAAAAATCTTTACATTTGTAGAAATTACCGTAAAAATAAAAAATTAATCTTTAAAGGACTTCCTACCTACGCGTGTTAGGTTTATTAGGTTTACTTTAACCTAATGAATATATGACCAAACGGTGTGCCATTCTTTTTGAAATACCCTATATTGTGTTTGTTCGAATATAACCTCGTCGTTACAGGAATTTCATATTGTAGTAGAGGTTTTAAAAAATTTTCCTATTATTATTATGTCGGTAACCCTCGTTGTGGTAATATTAGTGACAGATTATATTTACTCGACGAGCGAAAACAGGATATGATTAAATGTTGTCAATAGATATTCCGTTATTAGCTGGTCTTGTACTCTTTTTTTTTCTCACTCATTCATACTACCGTTCCCCTCCCCCGGAACCGCTTTCGCATTACTTCAGGGGGGTGCGGGCGTCCCTTACATACGTCCATGCATCATACAACATGCACCCTAAACTTAAATAAGTGGAATACTGACTGACGGTCTTGTACTCTGGCTCTACATGTTGTTTTAGTAACTCAAAAAATTGTGAAATTGTGGGGTAAAACTAGGCATCATTGGCGAATAATAAGCAAATGATATTTGACGCTAAAAAATAGAATCCATAATGCAATGTGACAATTGTGGAATTCCAAAACTGGGAGGGGGATTTATTAGGCTCCCCCTACCCCGGGAGATGTGGGCATAATATTATAAAAATTTGAGAGAAATTTCGTTGAGAATAAACACTTTCATATATTTTTTTGTAAGTATGTCATTGTTATTTACTAAATTGTCTCCAGACATGATAAGCGAGTCATTGAAATGATAACGGGAGATATACACTTTGAAGGCCAACGTGACAAAACAACTGCACGAGAAATATTACATTATATAAATAATTTAATATACTCTTATCTTAGAAGTTTTTGTAACGGTTACAATGCAAAATAATAACTAAAATTTAAACAGAAGTTCTCTGCGATTTTGCTATGTCATCTTGACAGGGCACATTATAGCACCCCTATTTTCTTTGCATCACGGTCTGTGTATGTTATAACTTGAACTTTAGTTTTAAATATGAATTTATAAAAATAAATGCGTCTAATTCACATTCTAAAAGAGAATTGAAAATTGCTTTTATGTGTTATCGTAACATAGTACGACTAGTTATCCTGAATCGCTTACTCCAGGCTCACCAGTCACCACAAGTCAATGGTTGGGTAGAAAATAACTGATAAGTTGAAATTGAGACGTTATGTGCTGCAATTCGTTAAATACTGCTTTTACAGCATAGAATAGTTTCTAAAACACTTTGAAGGACAGTGGTAGTTTACCGATATTCGTCCAAACCTAATCCGTTTGCACATATTTTCCTCCTTCGTTTGTATACATATGTATACTTGCTACGAGTAGTTGTTCTTTTTTCACTTCAGTCTATAATTTCGATACCTCAGTACTTTTCTTCGTTTTTTTTTACACATTTACATTGAACCTTAAATATTAGCAGAAATTAAACCTAGAATGTATTTGGTGAATTATGATATTGTTTTTAAATTTTCTGTAACGATTGAAAACTTTTAAAGAGCCTTGCTACAGTTTTCGTATAAAGAGTGCAAACAAATTTTATCTTTTGATGAATTGCTTAGTACAAGATAGATTGAGTAAGATATTAGTATTTTTAGGTAGCAACTAATTGATTTTGTTTTGATATATTCACGGATTACTGTCATAACCTTAACGGAAATAGACCGGCGTTAATTAAAATTAAACACGAAAATAAATTAACCTACCGAAATTTGAAATAGTAGATACTTTTTTTTTGCAGTTTTATACGTCTTTAACTCGATATTTACTTATTGTTATGATTTTGTT
>JABXWE010031521.1:0-10829 GCA_014611495.1 Limonius californicus | reverse complement strand
CATCAATCATCAATGTTACAAGTTCGATGCAAATAGTGAAAATCTCATTTTTTAACTTTTCTACTGAAGAATTAGCTTTGATAGCTATTCTTTTAGACGATGGGTCAAGAAGCATCAAAACACAGAGAAAAAGAAGAAGACGAATGTGGGGACATCCACGTTTAAAAGCACGAAAAAGTGAGGGAGAATATTACACGTTTTATCGCCATTTAATTGACGATGAAGAAAAATTCATAAAGTATTTTAGAATGGATTCTGGTACATTTGAAATGATACTTGCTAAAATAATTGGTGGTTTGCATCAAATCGAGCACTAAACGGAGTGGACTGAGATCGAAGACGTATTCACACTGTCGCTACAAGTCCTGACAAGTCCGATCTCGCTCCGATAAAATATTCTTTGAGGTGTATCGTTATTGGAGCGGTATGGTATCGATATTGTTGCGACAGCGATAGTGTGAATAGACTCATTTGGTTCTTCTGTAAGAATATTGTATCGAACCGAGAGCGTATCGAGACCGTATCGAGAGCGGCACTATAGTGTGGATCGAGCCTAAGTGGTGTACGTAGAGTTTCTTTATCGTGTTTTTTAACTGTCAAGATGTTAACGAAAACCAGGAAATGTACGATGCCTACATTTACACCAATAGAAAGTGTGTTTTAGCGTCTGAAAATTATGCAAATTTGTAACCGGAGAGACAGCTACGCACCGAACAATGTTTGCAGGAATTTCAAGAAATTTAGCTGTTTGTGGCAGGTTTGGAAGACCGCGAGGGCCGTATAGAAAAGGAATTATTGCTAATGAAGTGAATGGGTTGGCCCAATTAGAGATTGATCCAGAAGACTCTTCTTCTTATACAGTGCTTTATCTCTTACGAGATGTAGTGATCTTCTCTCCTATGCCTGTGTTGCGCGTTTAGAGTGCCACAGACATAGAGGACCTACAGCTCAACGTGGGCTCCGAACCACGGGAAGTGTAAACACTTCTACTCCAGAGAAGATTTACTAAGCAGAATACATCGCTGGTTTGCTATTGCCATGCAAGGGAGAACGGCTGTTAAAAATTCGATGTTCCGGTACTGGGAATTGAACCCAGGACCTTCAGCGTAGAAGTCTAACGCGCTAACCTCTAGGCCACGGCCGCCTGTCTAGCCTATAGCCGCCTCTCTAGCCCACGGCCGCCTCAGACTCTAGCCGAAGAATTTCTCAAGAGTGTGGTATTAATGATTCATATGGGAGGATACGATGGAATAACGTCGGAATTCCTGAAGTTGGCAGGAAGTGAACTTTGGGGAACAATACGAATCTTACTCAATAGTTAGTTATACTCCTTTTTAAAAAAGGTGACCACGAAGACCTTGAGAATTATAGACCAAATGGCCTACTTCTTCAAGCTTCTCACGAAAATCGTAACAAATAGGCTAACCAATAAACTTGACTCATATTAGCCAGTAGAACAGGCTGGTTTTCGTAAAGGCTTCAGCATAACTGATGATATCCACACTCTCCGCCTCCTAATAGAAAAAACACCGAGTAGAATATCAATATTCACCTGGCTTTCGGGGACTATAGGAAGGCCTTTGACTTCCTAAAACAATAGGTAGTCATGAAATCCTTGGAAAATGCCAGAATTGATTCAAGTTATACTAGAATCCTCAAATCCATATATGAAACAGCAACAATGTCAATCAAAATGGATGAAGATATGAAAACAGAGAACATGGAAGTCAAAAAGGGAGTGAGGTGGGGTGACCATCTTACCTAAACTATTCACCCTCGCACTGGATGATATATTTAAGGACTTAAACTGCGAGAGGAAGGCAATTAAAGTCGGCACATATCTACACCATTTAAGATATGCAGACGGTGTAGTACTGATCAGTGAAGACCCTGACGAATTGAAAACCATAACTGAACAACTAAATCAAGCCTCACATAAAGTAGGACTTCTAATAAATTTCGCAAAAAACGAAAATCATTAGTACACAGAACATAAAACTATTGATCGGGGGAAACGAAATTGAAAAAGTAGATGAGTATATATACCTAGGGCACAAAATCACAATAGATAAAGAAAATCAAACAGCATAAATACCTAGACGAATTGGCCAAAGCTAGGCTGCATTTAAGAATCTGGATTTCAAAATGAAAAACATAGATATCCCCTTAAACTTACAAATGAAAGCGCGGAGTGGAAACTACGACTCTCACAAAAAGCAGCCTACAACGTTTTCAACGTACACAGCGGGGCATGGAAAGACAAATGCTGCGTGTCAATTTACGAGAGCATATCAGAAATGAGGAAATTGGAGTAAAAACTAAAATAACAGATATAACGGAGAGACTGGCAAGGTTAAAAAGGCAATGGGCCGGATATGTGGCTAGGGCGAATGACGACAGGTGGGTAATCAAGTTCCTAAAATGGAGGCCTTGGGACAATAGACGAAGTGTCGCAGACCGATGAAACAACGAACCGATGACATCAATGTCACAGCAGAAAAAAGTTGGCTCCATATTGCACAGGATAGAGACAACTGAAAAAGACTTGAAGAGACCTACTTCTAGCAGTGGAAGAACTACGGTTATGAAGAAGAAGATGTGAGGAAAAACATCAAGATACATAAGTACCATGATTATAAATTCAGACCAGTACAAACTCTTCATCTTGGTGATGGCAATAAAAGATTAGACTTTTGTTATGAGGTTGGTGAAAAACTGCAGCAAGATCCACATTTTCCCAGAAAAATACTATGGACTGTTGAATCTTTATATGTTTAACAAAAAAAATCTTCATCACTATGTAACAGAGAATCCCCGTTTAATAAGAGAGACTAGGCCGTAAGTTCGATATACTTTGAACGTATGGATTGGGCTTTTAGATAATGCGGTTCTGGGTCCATTTTTTATCGATGGACATTTAGATGGGTCTGAGTAAATATCTAGAATTTCTTTTCAAATTTTCAATCGCCATAAAAAGCTCCAGTTTTCTCTAATTTAAACGACCTCGTATCTCTTACCGTTTGCGAGATGCCAATGGCTAGCGTCAAAAAATTCACTACCCTATGCACAGATACAGAGTTCTTTCTAGTAAAATATGTAAGTATTCAATACATTGCTTATGACAGAGTTATTAATTTTCCCAAACTTTGTCGACATCTTAAGTTAGATTGTGTTTATGAAAGGTGTAACATAATAGTATAATTAAAAGCACTATGCTATGTTGCGTAAAAAATAAGTTAACTTAATTTTGTCTTAAAATACTAAGTTTTTAGGGATTACTATTCACAGTTTATTAAAATTGTTATCATTGTATATTTCATTTATCATCAATAATAGTATGCTGTAATAGAGCAGTAAACAATTGTATTGGGTAACTAAATTTGTGAAGGAATGAGTTTACAGAAAACACAGAAACCTTTCTATATACTGCAATTCAGATAGCTGTATAAATAAAATTAAATGCGGTAAGTGGAGGGTACACATCTATTACAATTTAAAGTACATTTGTGTGATAGTGGCTTATGAGTACCATAGTTTGGTTAGTTTTTACAGAGCACCAATAATATCACAATTGATTCATAAAATAAATTAAACTAAGTATGGCTAGTTTTTGGCGAAACCTGAAGACAGTGCCGCACCATGCTGCGGCTTTAACTCTGTTTAAGGCAGTTAATAATGTGGCGCACTAACCCAGGAGGCCAGGCGGTTTTAAACGCTCTCCGAAGCACCAAGATAGCAGTGTGTTAGCGTAGATTTTCGGTCACCTATCTAAGTGGTGACCGCGCGGATCGTTGCTTAACTTGACTCGTAGTTAAGCAGAAGATAACTGAATTCCTGAACCATGAGAAGAGGTCCAGGGCTATTACATGGAAAGGGGAGGACGCCATAAAAAATAAACTACAATTTGAAATTGTAGAAATCGGTACTGCTTTTTGAGTTTTATTGTAGACGGTTGGAAAGTATTTAAACATCAGGTTAAAATCAGTTTTTGACATTGTTAAACAGCTAAATTTGGAGAAAATTAATCAACAAGCAATGACAAATCAACCACACTGTATAGCTGTTTAAAATTCTATCTATCAACAATGTTGCTCCAAAACGTGTTCTACTAAGTGATGGATAATGCAGCATACAAAAATGTATAGAAACCAGAAACAGGTACTTGAGACAGTTTATTTGCAAGAGATATAAAATAATAAAATAGGAAATAAATGAAGCTATTTATGTTCAAGCAATTATGAATTTCTAAATTGCTTTAGTTCCGGGTCAAAAGATTCAACAGCTTCTTTAGCACACCCTAATAATGGACCTGAAGCGTTACGAAGGAGAAATCTATGAAGATTGTGCAAATGTCATTTCCAAACAAATTGCTTAACAATGGACCAACGTCATTATTGTTAGATTTAAGTGCCTGACAGAAACTTGGAGAGCGATTAAGCCCGATCGAGGTATCATGTAATGTTCAAAATATAAACAATAATGGCAGTACCAGTAAATACTACATACATAGGTTTCGACAAATATCTTATTTTTGAAAATGTTTAAATTATTCACACCTACTATTGTAAAGGAAAATTAAATTAAACTCTTAAAACCAAAAACGTAAGGGTGCTCGGTGAAGCAGTGCGGATACGCGCTGCCACTCGAGGGCCGATCGGTCGAGGTTTCGAATCCCGACTGGGGCGACTGCATTTCGCTTAGTTAAGTTTAGGTTGCATGTCGCATGCATTTTAGTTGTTTAAGGGACGCCCGCACCCCCCTAAAGTAATGCGAAAGCGGTTCCGGGGTGGGGGCGGCAGTATGAATCAATGACAGAAAAAAGGGTTAAAAACTAGTATTTATAATATACTGACTTTGTGTGCCACCTGCCAACTGTGCAAATTTAGTACAACAAAGTATTACTCAGCTGAGAAATAACATTAAGTTGTTGGAAAGGTCAATTCTCAAACATATTCAAACCTTGTTCGGCGTTTAATAAAAATGTAAAACTAGCGATGTTTCTCCTATTTTTAAAGATAAGAAAAACTGGAAAGTTCCTACTAAAATAAAACTGACGCACAAAACACGAAATTGTATTAGGATTTTGTACTCAGTGTATCAAGGACAATAACGAATTTGTAACTGTCATCGTTATAAGACGATTCAAATATTTTAAAAACATAATTATATATTTACGTGTATTTGTTATGTAAACTTTTCAATGCGACCATGTATGACAAACTGGAAAGCGTAAACATTTTTTTGTAAAATTGGATCACATGGTTTTGTCACCTTGGCTACAGTATTTGTCATTTTGCAAATAGCAAAATTGGCATTAAATTGGCATTAAATTTGGATAAACTTCGCTGTTTTGGAAAGCTAACCGTTCAAACTTAATTTGCAGCAAAAATGTACAAGTGTGAGAAGTGAATGAAAATCGACCCACTAGTGAAACATTTGATGTTAAAATTTATTAGGAGTGTATCTTGAAAACGAGATTGTTAACCTGAGTTTCTTTTGTAAGCTTTTAAACTAGAATTCTGTTTTCCAAAAAAACGTCTTTACAAGATTTTCCGAAATGTAATATTTAAAGAGTTATTTAACAGAGTTTCGAATAGAAATACTATTTAAATGCCTACACCAAATTTATAAATTTTTTATTTATGGGTCAGGTTTCATCCACTTTTACACTCAATTGTACATTTTTGACTTGCGGCGTAACGGGGATTTAATATGTAAGCCTTTTTTTGATTATTAGCAGTGGACTTCAGTTGCTGGGTTGGTGAAGGACATATCTCCAGAGGTATTCCTCAGCCAAGTTACTTTAGTTAGTTCCAGCTCCTACTGAAGATGGCAGCTTAGTTGCCGAAATACATATTAGAAGGTCTAAATATCGTGGTGGTAAGGGGTCTTTCCGAAAAGTTTTCAACATCTTTAATCTTTACCGTTTTTAGAATAAAATTATCTATAAAATTACGCATTCCTTTACGTAGTTGCAAAGAATTAACACACAAAAATAAAATGATAATAAACGAAGCGGTTAAACAACGTTTGACAGTTAGTTACAGAATGTCACTAACCGATGGAATCAGCGGCAAACGATAAATAAGAGGAGCAGCATGGCTAAAATAATATTATGAGTATATTACCACTGTACTCATTTTAAAACATTCAGTCGCTCTTTGAATTCCGTTAAACGCTGCAAAATATTATCCCAAAAGGATCTAACAACATTTTCGCATCAAAAACTGGTTGAAACTATTTTTCAGTGTAAACCTGGCGCTTCTAGTCTTGAAATCGACGCCATAGTAAAATGTAGTCTATCTTGAAATATTGGAGATACTGGAAAGCATCCTATATATATCGAAAATTTAACTACTACCCGTGTAATGAGCGACCAAAAAAAGCACGTGTCAAGATGTTAAAGTGACTACAGGGTGCGGAACTGTCTCCCCACAATCATTTCCAATAAATGATTTATTTATTTACCAGCAAACGAAGCGAGATGGGTATATATATATATATATATATATATATACATATATATTGTTGAGTTACTATCAGTAATTAAATAAGTACCAATGGTTGTAGTTATAACGCTGGTTGGGGCTAATAAAAATAAAGTAAATGGTTAAACCTTGGTCGCCACAAAACAATATCATTCTTAATCAAGATACCCTCCTCCAGATGAATATCCAAACTAAACAAATTCATTAATTGTTTAAGCAACATGAAATCAGCGACCGGTCCTTTAATACGTGACAAATCTTCACTAACAAAAACTGCGAACTCGTGATTCATGGATTTGCTAAACGAAATTAGTGGAGTTAACTGTTGTTTGTTGTATCCAAATCTCGGCCACACGTAAGTAAATTCAGCTCTCAATACTTCTTTTCAAATTGTTTCAAACTTAAAATTCCATATTGTAGTTTCTTGTTATAATTTAATTCTATTATTTTAATATTTGGAAGCACTTCCTTTTATTTATTTATTTATGTTTAATTATTTATAATTATTTCCTGTAAATTCCAAGTTTTCCACAAGTGTTAATGACGTTCGCGTCAACTTGTCAAAATAAATCGAAATTCAGCCCATCAATAAAAGATGAGTGATTAATAAAATTGAAGGACGATTAACGCCAAGTCCCAATTGTTCGATGAAATTCGCGTTTTTCTGAGATTTTCACTAATTATCGATCGTAAGTGGAAGAAAACACTTTGAGTACATAAACAAACATTAACATATTTATTTTAATGCAAAAACACTAAATTATAAACACCAAATACATATTTACCGCAGTTGCAAAATTAGCGTGCTTTCGGCTTGGAGGTCTTATAGCAACTGACTTGCTTTACAAGAAAAATTCATCGTTTTTAGCAAGTTACCGAGTAACCAAACAAATTTTTAACCATCCTCAAGGGGCAAAACCAATTACAATAGAGCATTAAAATAGACTAAATTAATTGCGAATATCTGTAAAGTATAATAATATTCTTATCATTAATATTACAAATAAAATGAAAAATCACCAAAGTGTTCCTTACAAAATATCAAAGATTTCGATATCTTACTCGGAATATTTTTGATAATGCATTAGGTAATTGTCAAATAATTTTACATTGAATTATGAATAAATTATTAAAACAACTCCAATGTTAATCAAAATCAATACAAAGCACATAAGGGCATTACTACAAATATATTTTTCTCAAAAGAAAAGTATTAAATTCACAAATTTACATTTTAGTATGAAGTTGTCAAAATCATTACATTTTTACTTATATTTGTTAAATTACAGCTCAAAAATGCACAAATAAGGTTGAAAAGCATCCTGAATACCTCCCTGAAGATAAATATGAACCAAAATAACCAGCTTTGTTACCTGGGAACCAATTTAGACAGCTTTTCGAAGCCGAAACCAATATCGCACTACCAATTTACATCGTATTTGATATACAGTGTCCCTAAATTGTCTAAAAAGCTTCAGGTAAACTTTTCCTACAACCGATATAGATCTTAAAATTGCAAACAGGTACTTCCTATCGCGCTTAGTTTTCTCATAGGAGTCAGTTAAAGAATCTGAAATTTGGCAACACTGTTGAAGCTACTTAGAAAAATGTAAAATCAGTACATGTTCAACATTTCTGCCACCAATTTCATGGCATTTGACTGCCCTGTAAGGCTTGTGACGATGGCCAGTTGGAGACGCTGGAGCATTAATGGTGCTGCTGCTTCACGAATACGAAGTACTAGCTCTTCTTAATTTTCAATTACATACACCATGTTTTTTAAATGACTCCACAAGAAGAAATCCAGTGGTGTAAAATTTGGGCTTCTTGGAGGCCAGACCACTGTACTTCCATGGCCGATCCATTCTCTTGGATAAAATTCCCTAAGACAGTTTCTCGTTCTAGCCGCATAATGGGATGGCGCCCCGTCTAACTGCATCCATATATCGCTGCGAACCAATAAAGGGATATCTTCTAACAATATTGGGAGTTCGACGTTTAGAAAATTCAAGAATTGTTAGCATTCAATCGCTGAGGTAGTACAAAAGGACCTACCAATTTGTTATCTACGATTCCTGTCCATACATAGACCGAAAACATAACTTGATAATTCCCTTCATGCATAGCGTGGGGATTTTCACGGGCCCAAATTTGTTGATTGTGGAAGTTAAAAATGCCATTTCGTGTAAAAGTGTCTTCAGTCTGTCAGTAAAATATTATTTATAAATCTTGGATTTCTTCTAATTGTTGTAGTAACAACCAGTTGCAGAAGGTAATGTGTTTTTCATAATCTTCTTCTAATAAATGTTGCTCCCTGACTTTATGGTAGGGATAAAGGTCATCATCCTTGATCTTGTGAACAGTAGTTTTTGATGCACCAACAACTCTACAAACAGCACGCACACTAATACTTGGCTCTTCAGTTACCAGATCAAGAATCTCCTCTTCTAAGTTATTGTCTTTGACAGTTCTTGGTCGACCTCTATCTCAATTTTAAACAGGAAGGATATTTCCAGTTTCTCGAAATCTGGGATTTGCAGGTCGAATTACTACGTGGCTTGGATGTCTTCTATTAGGAAAACGCTGAGCGTAAACCCTAGCAGCTTCATTGCAGTTTCCTTCACATTCCACAAGAATCAAAATCATATCCACGTACTTGTTTATAGCATATGCTATAATGATGGTCAAGACACAAGTGAACTTAATAACACGAATTAAAGGCGAATTTAATGCAGAATTCGTAATATCAATTCAAAATTGATTTACTTGACACCCGTGTCAAAACACAAACAACAGATTTTCGAAATTTTTATCACAGTACCCATACACCTGCATAATTATCAAATTGTACTTTTACCACAAGTATGATTACTAACATTACCTCCAAACGAAGAATTAAATTGCTAATTCAATGTTAATTAGCGGTTTTGAATAAATTTATCTTTCCTCATTAAGCAAATACATGTTTTACTTAATTTCTTATAACCATTTGGCTAAAATTCTGCACTGAAGGTATGAACTTTAACACCATCGTACAAGAAAACTAAACTGCGGAGCAAATTTTTTCTTGCAGTATTGTCTTAAGAATTCTTAAAGAAAAAAAGTTTACCTTAAGCTTTTAAAGCAATTTGGGGACTCCTTGTGTATATGTGGTTAAACAACCTATTTTCTTGTAGGGTAGCTTAATAAAGCCTTATTAGATTTAGCAATAGTTTAAGGTATCTCAATTAGAGCATGTTGTAACACAGCAATATATATATATACACTGTGTCTATAAAGTAACCCCCCCCCAACTAATTTTTGAACGACTTGATATTTTACCACAAAATTTGGTGTGCTTTAATGGGAAGTTAAATATTATTTTTTAGCCCATGATTAAATTTTCTATCATTTAAAATGGCGGCTGGGCGCCATTTTGAATTTTTATTTTAAATAGAAAGGGGGGTCGAGTGACACCTCATTTGAAAGGTCTTTTAATTCTGCGTCTGATCCTAGAGTTTCAAAGAAAAATATTCAGCCAGCACAAAATTACAAATGTTTGAAGATAAAGAAGTCTATTTAAAAAACTAAGAATTACAGCAAAAAGAAATTAACTTAAGTGTTCAAAATGTTCACCATTTACTTCTTGGCACATAAAAAGTCGGTTATGAAATTCCTGCCTTACATTTTCATAAGTTTCTGGAGTGATATTTCTGCAAACTTCTGTCCAGTTCTTCAATTGTTTCTGGACGGGTTCTGTACACTTTTGATTTCAGATATCCCCATAGAAAAAAATCTAAGGGGGTTAAATCTGGGGACTGAGCCGGCCATTCCACAGGCCCCCGCCTACCAATCCATTTTCCAGGAAAATGTCCGTTGAGGAAGTCAGAAAAAGGCATTTTTAGACGAAATAATGAACTAAATTTACAATAACGTAGATATTTTTAAGTGAAAATGCCAACCGAATTTACACTTGACAGTTGTAGTTAAGATTAGCTTATAAATGACAACAAACAGCAAAAAAACAAATGAAAAAGTGGACTACCTACTTGATAAAAAAATCCAGAAACAATTGAAGAACTGGAGCAACGCATTACAGAAGTTTGCAGAAATATCACTCCAGAAACTTATGAAAATGTAAGGCAGGAATTTCATAACCGACTTTTTATGTGCCAAGAAGTGAATTGTGAACATTTTGAACACTTAAGTTAATTTCTTTTTGCTGTAATTCTTAGTTTTTTTTAATAGACTTCTTTATCTTCAAACATTTGTAATTTTGTGCTGGCTGAATATTTTTCTTTGAAACTCTAGGATCAGACGCAGAATTAAAAGACCTTTCAAATGAGGTGTCACTCGACCCCC